>JARHVA010000802.1:4305000-4325000 GCA_037957365.1 Torreya grandis
ATATGATGGGTCCTTATACACTGGGATGAAAAGGGGGAAAGTAACTCCTTAGACTCGTTCTGTCAGTGACATAGACTTTGGAACTTTAGATCCGTTGAGTTTTCAACTTCACACTGACATAAAATGCTTGGTATGGCATGATAACTTTGTTACAATTCAAACTAATGTTTCAAATATGCACAGAGAGATTAATGGGGTTCACAATTAATTGAATCAGATCACTACTTAATTGGCTACTTTTTCTTCTCAGTTACAGTCAAACAACCTCCACTTCATCATTCAGGTCCTCCTCTCAACACTAACAACTCCAATTTAGTTGTGAAACTGACGTTGCCCAAAGTGGATATATGTAAGTTTTATGGAAAGGATCCTCTCACTTGGAATACCCAACTTGAGAATTTATTTTATTTGCATCAAACTTATAGTTCTTAGAAGGTGGTCGTGGCATCTCTATATCTGGAACCTGAGCATTTCATTTGGTATCACTAGTTATGTGTTCAAAATAAAAATAATGATGACCCTATTATATGGCCTATTTTCATTGATGAGTTATTGGCTCATTATCAAAATAATTTCTTTGAGAACTACTTCAACCAATTAGCCAAACTATGGCAGACAAGAACTGTGAAAGATCATATTCATCAATTTCAGAATCTATCCTTATGGGTAGAAGACATCGCTGAGAAAATTTTGATTGATCTATTTTTGGGTGGTCTCAAAGATAACATCCAATTAGAGGTTTTAATGTTTAACTTAACATATGTATTAGAGGATATCCCATGGGCATGCATGACAGAGGAAAAAGATATGGTCAAATGGAAAAACTTCACTACTAGTCGTGATCACACCTTTTTAGCACCATCATATCCCCAACCCACTAGAATGACACCTCGACAAATTGAGGAGAAGCGAGACAAAAGTTTGTGTTATGATTGTGACATCAAATGGATCAAAGAAAATTGTTGTGATGAAAATAAGTTTTACATCAAAGGTACTAATGAGGATGATGATGATGAGGAGGCACTTGGTGAGGATGAAGAAGGTCCTGAGAAGGAATTTAAAGACTCTTAGCCTAATATTTCTTGTCATGCCCTTTTAGGGATTATCACTCCCCAAACTCTTAAGGTGGTGGTTTTCCTAAAAAACAAAAAGTCACTATTCTGATTGATTATGGAAGCACACACAACTTCATCAACAATAATTTGGCAGCTCGGTTGAACTATTTCATTTATCTCACTCCAAAATTTAAGGTCATGATTGCAGATGGTGGTCTTATTAGTTGCTTAGGAAAATGCCATAGTATTAATCTTGCCATGGGAGACTACCTGTTACATTCTCCTATGTTTGCTATTCCCATAGGGGGAGTTGACATTATTTTGGGAGTATAGTGGCCCACCACTTTAGGCACTATTAAGATGAATTTCTAAGAATTATTCATTTATTTTCATTCTAAGGGAAGGACATTTGGGCTAAGGGGATTAAGGGTTAAATATTCAAAACTTTTTATCTCCCATCAAATGACAAAGATTATATGAAAGGGCGCTGAAAGATTTTTAGCTTACTTATTTTCCATGAAAGTTCATCCAACTCAGTTATCTTCACCTCCTAATTCGCAACAAGTTATTGATGCCCATTCAATTATTTTTGGTGACATGTTGATAGGGATTCCACCTAGCCACATGCATGATCATATTATAAAACTTATTCCTGGTAGTATGCCACCCAACATTAGGTCATACAAGTATCCCTATGCCCAGAAAAGTGAAATTGAAAATATTGTATAGGAAATATTGGATGTAGGAATCATTCTCCATAGCTAAAATGAATATTCTTCACCAGTTGTCATGGTGCAAAAGAAAGATAACACTTGGAGGATGTGTCCTAACTATAAGGAACTCAACAAGTACACTATCAAAGATAAGTTTCTTATTCTTGTCATTGATGATTTCCTAGATGAATTAAATGGTGCTTTTTATTTTACCAAGTTAGATCTATGTTTTGGGTATCATCAAATTTGGATCCATGATGAAGACATATGCAAAACTACTTTCAGGACTCATGAGGGGCATTATGAGTTTTTGGTTATGCATTTTGGGCTAATAAATGCACCCTCTACCTTTTAGAGTTTGATGAATATTATTTTTAGGCTATTTTTTAGGAAATTTGTTCTAGTATTATTTTATGATATCCTCATTTACAGTAAAAATTGGGGAAACCATTTACATCATGTGAAATAAGTACTCTCAATTTTGAAATAATATCATTTGTATGCCAAACCTTCTAAATGTACTTTTGGAGCTTGTGAGGTTGAGTATTTGGGTCATCTATTTTCACATACAGGAGTAAAAGTAGATCCTAGAAAAATCTAAGCAATGGTGGACTAGTTGATTCTTAGGACACTCAAGTAACTAAGGGGATTTTTGGGGCCAACTGGTTACTATTGTAGGTTTGTCAAAAATTATGGTAGCATTGTAGGCCCACTTACATCTTTCTTGAATAAAGACTCCTTTTAGTGAACTGATATAGTTACCAGGTCATTTGAATAATTAAAATCGGTGATGTGCACCACTCTAGTGTTGGATACTCTTAATTTTTCTAAGACCTTTATGGTTAAATGTGATGCATTTGGGTATGGTATGGGTGTTGTACTCATGCAAGAAGGTATACCACTTAGATTTAAAAGTCCTCAACTAAAAGGTAAAAATCAGCACAAGCCCATTTATGAGAAGTAAATGATGACTATTTTGCATGTAGTTAAACAATGGAGGCCTTATTTGATGGGTCATCAATTTTAGGTAAAGACTGATCATAATAGTCTCAAATATTTTTTGGAACAAAGGTTATCATCTAAAAATAATAGAAATAGGTAACTAAGATGTTAGGCTATGATTTTGAAATAGTTTACAAGAAAAAACAAGGACAATGTAGTAGTAGATGCACTATCTAGGAAGGATGAATCAGTTGAGGCCTTGCTATATGCTATGACCATTCTATAGGCAGATTGGCTAGAGGAAGCACGATCAGAATGGGACAAGGATAGTGCTACCCATGTTTGATTCAAAATCTTCAACAAGGTTTGGCTGGATTTGAAAAATTCACATGGAAGGGTGATGCATTATGGTATAAAGATAGATTATACCTATGTAATAATTCTATTGAATAAAAAATCTTTTGAGAACTTCATGCAACTCCAATTGGGGGCCATTCAATTTTTTTGAAAACCTATCATAGAATTAAGAAAGATTTTTTTTGGGAAGGACTCAAGGGGGATGTCCAGAAATATGTGGTTGAATGTATGATCTATCAACAAAATAAATGAGAACCCATCAAAACCCAAGGTCTTTTTCAACCTTTATCCATCTCGAACCAACATTGGGAAGAGGTGTCTATAGATTTCATTACATGGTTACCAAGATCTGATAGTCAAAATGTTATCATGGTTGTGGTAGATTGTCTAAGTATGCTCATTTCTGTTCTTTATCACATCCATTTATTGTTAGTATAGTATGTTATACTTTTTTTAATACAATTCAAAAATTTCATGGTACCCCTAAGATCATTGTTAGTGATTGAGATCCCATCTTCACTAGTAATTTTTGGACTAAGTTATTTGCATGTTTGGCCACCCAATTGGCTCATAGTTCATCCTATCATCCTTAATTTGATGGACAAACTAAAGTAGCCAACAAATATCTGGAAGGATATTTTTATTTTTTTGTTTATGATAAATAGGATAAATGGGTTCATTGGTTGCCATTTGTTGAATGGTGGTATAATACTTATGTTCATAGTTCTTCCAAAATATTTCTTTTTCTAGGACTTTATGGATACCACCTGCCATCCATCACTTCAAACTTGAAGGTCCATCCTAAGGTTCATGTAATTGAAGAACATATTCACCATCAACAAGAGGTCCTCTCCACTTTGTATGGAAATTTCACCATGGCTCAAAATTGTATGAAACAACAGGTAGATCAACACAGGAGTGAGAGACACTTTGACATTGGTGATTGAGATTTTGTTCACTTATAGCCATATAATTAGATTTCCTTGAAGGAATAGAAGAAGTATAAAAATCTATCCCCTAAGTATTATGGGCCTTATTATATCTTGTAGAAAATTGGTAGTGTGGCCTACAAGTTAGAGTTTCCTTTTTCCACTCACATACATCCAGTATTTCATGTATCATGCCTAAAGAAATTTATTGGACACAAAGTGGCTACCCAAATTGAGTTACCAAAACTGGATGAAGAAGGAAGAGTTATTCTTGATCCTGAGGTGATCCTTCAAATGCACACTAAGCAGTTGCGGTATCAAGTGATTAATAAGTACTTGATCAAATAGAAAAATCTGCCCTGTGAAGATGTTACTTGGCAGGATGAATCCTTTGTACAAAAATATCCAGACTTGAATTAAAATTGATGACAATGTTATTTTGAAGGGGAGGAGCATGTTATGCCCTTAACCTTTGGTGTGTCTTGGAATATGTGTGGATAATTTGTGGCTTACATACCTCTTTTATATTCTTGTTACATTTCTCTATATTTTTAGTTAGGTCGGCCTATGGAATAACCATGGATAAGTAGACTATATATAAGAGGTATTGGTTAGTCTTTGATCATCATGTTAAGTATTCTACTCTTAGTGCATTGTTGTGGAGGTTTCCCCTTCGAAGTGGCTTTGCTATATTATCTAATATTCTGCTTTGTTGTCAATTATTGCTATGTGATCTCTCATATTTACTTATTTTGTATGATATAAAATTATTCTATGTGAATATCTAAGCATATTCATTATAGTCATGTCTCCCAGGCCATGTCTCTACAGCAAAGTGGCCCCTTCATCTCTAGCTTGCTATACCACCTATAACTCAAACTCACACTAGTTCAATCTACCCTGAATATGTGCAATCTAACCTTGTAAAGCTAAGATTTGTTGGTCCCTATCCCCAATCTGACCTAATAAGGTAGTCGATCAATATAATATTGGACCTATATGTATATCTCACTAAGCTATTTGCCTCTATAAATCCATGCCCTATGACTGGAATCTATCTCTATTTGTTGTGATCTTATATATATTGGCCACCCTTGCTCTCATCTCCAGCACTAACTTGTCTATCCGAGCCTAGTCTGTAGCTCTAATTAATGCTCTAGAAGGCCCCACAACATTAGGGCTTGTCCTTGCTAGTCCTTGACCACCCCCAGTGTCTCCATCAATCACCATCAATCCCTGGGCAACCCCACCATCCCCACTATCCCCTCTGCATGTGGCTGCTATCTCTAGACCCACCATCTCTGCAACCATCCCTATACTTGTAAAATCCTACATAGTACCCCTCTCCTCCCAGCCCTCAATAGTCTCTTTGGTCGTCTCTACCACCACCACCTTGTGTATGCTATGGTAACCCTAGGATTGGCTATTCTTGTCTGAAATTCCCAAATAACGAGAGTTATGCTATCACAATCCATGCGAGCCAACACCCAATCCATTGTGTGGCCCCATTATGGCCTCTCCTTGCCACTCTGAGAAAATAGGTGTTCCTCACTAGGAACATCTTGTTGTCGTCCAAACTGCCATTGTATTTTGTCTAGTCAGTATCTCTCTATAACGTAATCGCGACGTCCTATTAGATAGCACTCAATCAACATATAGCTAGTGTACTCCACATCCTTTGGTCATCCCCACTACACTTGTCTATATGGAAACCAACAAATCTGCTCATTTGTCAGACTATTAAAGACAAGTTTGTAAAATCTCATATCACCCGCATGCTCTCTCTAAACACCGAGGTTAATACTCCATCCAAATACCAACCGCTGGTGTGGCTTGCAATCTGCTTGGGTGCCTAGTGGCCTCTCTATAGCTACATGCTCCCACGACCAGATCTGTAGTAGTAGTGATGGCCCAAAACTCGCCACCTCTCTGTATGCTCCCATGTGTAGCTCCCTGTACAGATGATTCTGAAAATATCAGGGTCCCACAACTCTATGAGGAGACCTGGAAATTTCACCCAAATAGCCATTGTTTAGAATACTTCCCGTTTGGATCAAAACTTGCTTTCCATCGTATGGTGGTGAGGGCTTCTCTGCTCCAGAACCATGGGCCTACCATGGTGATCCGCACATGGTCCTCCGGTGATTTGAAAACAAAGATGATGAGGCCCTTCGACCCTATGTGGATGGTGGATGTATAACCCGGCAACGATTCCTAGGTGTTTTGTGCCCATCTTTGGATGTCTATGTCCTTGTAAATCTGTTGTGGAAGCGTCCGATAAGTGCCAGCTCTGTAATCTTTAAGACATTTTCCTTGAAGAAACACGGGTCGATGATAGCCTGCGTAGGGATCGTAGACAGCTTGAAACATTTCTGTTTATTCCATCTTATCCTCCCCCTTCTGTTCATGGACACATCTGCTAATGGATATCCAGATGAGTGTACAGGATCTTGAGGTCGATCAAGGTCGTTTCCCTGAGGAAACCGCGGTTGGCGAAGGATAGATCCAAAAGTGGTGCCCAACCAATGATTTTGAAGCCTGTTCTGGCCAAAACCCCCTTCTCCTCCGCCTACCGACTCTGCAAATTTTGTCTCTCTCTCAATGAGTACCTGTGTGCATTCAGAATAAATCCCCGAGGCAAGGTGTAAACCCTGGCAAAACCTCCATCCTGTAGGTCCTAGCTCTCCCTCTATATATATAGATATAGATATACATACATACATACGTATACATATACATATACAATTTTAAATTCCAATAACGTTACGCTCTAACTCCTGCATGCATTCTAATTGGCTTTCTACGTCAACATTCATACTTTAAATTTGTATGTTTCCATTTTTATTTTAAATTTACATATTTTCATGTTATGACTGTATTGTGTCTTTCATCCATTAGGTATGATTCTTTTCTTTTGGGGGGAGGGGGCGGGGGAAGAATCAATCGTCAAAAGCCATAATAGATTATAATAAATATATTAATATTTGAAGGGAAAAATTAAATTTAAAAATATAGTAATAATAAAGGATTGATAAGAAAGGGAAAAATTAAATTAAAAAATATAATAATAATAATAAAGAATTGATAAGAAAGGGAAAATTTAAATTAAGGATTGATAAGGTAGAATGTCAAATTTAATCCTTGCAAGTTGCAATAATCTTTCTTTGAGTATATACTATGATGCATATTTACATTGTAATTACTCTGCATTTAGAAGATATAACTAATTTCAGGTAGTTGTCAGATAAGAATAACTAACATTAAAATTAAAAAGTACTTAAAAAAAATGGTAAGTAATACATTGAAATTTAGATTTTAAAAAAATGAAAAAAAATGAAAATATAAATGGTGTGAAATAGAAGTAAGATGATTCAAAATGAATGAATTTCAATTTTTGAAATATTTTTCTGATAAATATTGCTCACATTTCTGAGCACTCATAATCCATCAAACATGAGATTAAAAATTTCTATTATAATTTTTAACTTTTTTATATTAATATTATTCATTCTTCTTTTCTGTTTCAATGTTCCTTTAAAAAATATAATAAGATTATTTTATTATAGTATCAAGATCAACCCATACTCATAAACTTCTGATACATATATTTTTGATATACAGTCACGGTCTTCTGAAGAGTCATTCTCTCTATTTCAATGTTCCTTCCTCACTTATTTGAAAAGAAATACGGTAAAATTTTATTATTTAAATTCACAAACTTTCAACACGTGTTTGGTATGTGGTTACGCATTCATATGAATTTTAAAGAGGTGGATCTATTTAGTTCTTAAGTTGAGTTTATTGAATTTGGTTGAATAAGGATATTTTCTTGTAAAATGGTAAATTTGGTGGATGGTATATAAATAAAAATAAAGATAAAGATAAAGAGTTTGTTTTTTGATAACGATATAAATTATACAAATAAAATATTAATAAATTTAAAATTTAAAAATTGTATAAAAGTAATTTTTATAATTAATGTTTATTAAAAGAATAAAAAATTATATAAATATTTTAAAATAAAGCTGAACTCAAAATTGTAATTGATATGTATAATTTTAAAAATTAAATAAATCAAAAGATACTTAAAATTAATTGGTCCATGTAATTTTTAACCATTATTATTTTTAGTAATTTTCATCTTTTAGTAATTTTTTTAATCGTTATTTTTAATAAATTATTCATGCAAATTTAAATGGGCCTAAAAATTTTTACATATCCTCTACATTTTAAATATAAACTAATGAATGATTTTTATCTCAAGTTCATATCCGATTATAAAGGTATTTAATTTCTATGATTTTAAAATTTCTGAAAAAAATAATAAAATATAATTTTGAATTTTAATATAATCACTTATAATATTGAAAATATAAATTCAAACAAATTTTTAAACATAATTACAGATAAAAAATTATAACATTTGGAAGTTAGATCTCCACATCATTATCACTCATTGATTTGGAAAAATAAATTATGATAAATGAAACTTCATTAAATCCAACTAAAATGTTATTTGAAAATAAAATTGTTTAAATTCTCAATCACTAAGAATGAATATCTTAATAATTTGTGATGGGCACCCCATTGAATGCGCTCCCTTTCTTGCATTGATTCCACAATGTTTAATTCTTTTCACCACCGAAGAAAATGTTTTCCATCCAAAAAAAATCAATACAAAAATTTAAGATAGAAATATAAAAAGAGTGAACAAAACCAGTACTATATGTTTGGTTTTAAAAATGTCACTTTTTATGAGAGAATTGAAGAATTAATTGGACCTAGGCCTGTGTTCAAATATCCTTTTAAGACATAAAAGAATTAAAATTTGATAAGATTTGGTAGTTTTAGATTAAATAAAGTATGATTGTTGTGATGTGCATATTAATAATTAATTGTTTATATTAAATATTTAAAAAATTAAGAATGTGTTTTAAAAAAAAATGTTTATATAGAATATTGTTGTAGAGAAGAAATTATTCTTAGAAATTATTTAAACTAATAATCTATTACTCAACAAAGAAAGATTAGTCATTACAAAACACAAGTCAAAGAGAGACCCAGATTGATCCACTAAAATATGTAGTTATAGACTGCATTCTTCCTTTGATTTTTGTTTTCATAAAAATAGATAAAAGAGATACAAGAAAGGAAATACCATGAGTATATTTTAAAGCTTAAAGGATGAAACTGATCCAACTTAGTCTCCTCAAGCAAGAGTTGTATTATTTAAAACCACGAGAATACCCACAACCTTTTTGATTGGATTAAAATATATTTTATCATAAAAAATATATCTGCAGTTTTTTCCATTAAAAAAATAATAAAAAACCATGAGATACTACTGAATCAACTTTCAAAAACATTGGTGGCATGACAGAATATAGATTGGCCAGCGGAAAAGGGAAGTCTTATTATAGAAAAATAGCCGAATGATTGCAGTTCGAACTGAAGACATCAAATGCAGATGCTAAAGTCAGCTGTTGGTTCGGCATGGCTAATGAGACCATAATAATTCACAGCACGAAATGTGAATGTCGCCGTTTCTCCTGGGCGAAGAGAGTTGCCATTCTTTACCCTCACTATTTCATGCACTAAATTAATTATCCCTGGTGCAGCAAGTACAGATGCAGAACAACATTGTTCGCATAGCACGCTCTGCATGTGTTTTCCACTTTTATTATTGCAAATGTTACAAAACCTGGAATATCATGCCAGCTCACTTTAATTGCTTCCTTTGCTTTACATTCGCCGCCTATTGCCAAACACAACATAAATTTGTGTTAAATAAGGTTATATTTTAAATTGTGAGGATGATGATACGTTTTAAGTGTTATATGAAACCCAAACAAATTTAGAGAATAAATACCCCCAGTCCATAGCTATAAATAGAGAGAATGCAGCGAAAAAGATAAGCCACATATATGCCAAGACTAAATCCGAAACAACAGATAATATAACAAGAACCTCACCGGAGCGTGCAGCCAAGATCGCTGGATTTAAACCAGCCAGAATGAGCAACACAAGTAAAAATTGAAAGCTACTAAGCAAGGACATTCCCATCTTGATTGCGCTGATGATGAAAGGCCCGAAAATCTAATCTGATTTCTGCAATTTCTTCTCTACATGCCTATGTTTGACTACAATATCATCACTGATTGAGATTAATAGCTTATTTATAGATCTATAAGACCCTTATCTTGGAAGATTGCTCTTATGGGTGCTTCGTAATAAGAGGAGAATTATTATTATTATTATTATTATTATTATTATTATTATTATTATTATTTTGGTTTGTTTGTTATTGTTGTTTTTTGTGGGGGGATTTTTGATCTTATGATGATGTTCTTGCTTTTAACTACGATGGAAGTACGAGGTGGTCTCGTATGCTGGTCTCGTATGCTAGACATGCCTGGTAAACCATAATCAAGATATTTATTGGCATCGTGGACCTTATTATTATTATTATTATTATTATTATTATTATTATTATTATTATTATTATTATTATTTCAATTTCAATGAATGAAGGGCTATAATTAAGGTTAGAATTAAAGAGATTATTTTTACCAAATAACAAGAGGGAAGTTCTATGGCACCCCTTGATTTTTGATAATGTTTTACTTTTATATTTTGTGTTTAAAATAATAATAATAATAATATTATTATTATTATTATTATTATTATTATTATTATTGATATTGATGATATAAAAACTTAAAAAAAATCTATGTTTGTATTATTAAATAGTGTTAAACTTTCAAGAAGAGTGGTTTGTAATATTCACTTGAAAAATTGTTTCAATTAAAAATAGGACATATTTTAAAAAGATCTTTAATTGTATAATGGTAATTTTTTTTTTAAGTAGTATATTTTTAGAAATTTGAAATATAGTATCACAATTGACAATAAACATTATTATTTATGTTTCATAGTTATTTATATAATTGTAGTAAGTTTATATATATATATATATATATATATATATATATATATACATTTTTTAAATTTATATGGAAAAGCCATGCCCTAAGACTTATAGTAGTTATGTTTAGCTTAGGTTATTAGTCATGTTTAGCTTAAGTTATTATAGTTATTATAAGCATTCTGATTATGATAATAAAATTAATAATATACATTATTATATTGAGGCAAGTTTTATAATAGTTCAATCAATTATATATGCACTTGACAAGCAAAAATATAGGCTTGTTACAAAGGGATATACTCAAAATGAAGGGATTGACTACAATGAAACCTTTGCACCTATAGTAAAATGTGTTACCATTCGAACCATGTTAGTTTTAATAGATCACAATAAATGGAAAGTTCACCGAATAGACATCAAAACTATATTTCTAAATGGTGACATCAAGAAAATAGTGTGCATGACACAACCTGAAGATTTTGAAGTAAATAGCAAAGAGAAAAATGTGTGTAAACTTGAAAATTCATTGTATGGTTTGAAACAATCCCCTTGATCATGATATGATAAACTAGTTGAGCACCACATGAACATGAAATTCTAATATTTTGATTTTTAATGTGTAATTATTTTTATCAAAATATTTTTATTTATGATGATGTATGTTGATATTTTCTTATCATAGTGAACAACGAACATTATACATTGCAAATTTTAAATCAGAGTTCATGAAGAGATTAGAAATGAGTAATTTGGGTTATCTTCATTATTTGGGTATTGAAGTAATTCAATAACTAAAGTATTATTTCATCATATAACATAATTACATTTGAGACATTATGAGAAAGTTTGGAATGAAATATTGTAATCCTCTTAGCATGAAATTGGAATAGAATCTAAAATTGATATCAAAAGATACTATAGATTTGATTGACACCATTGAATATATAAAACTCATTGGAAATCTGATTTATATGACCACAAAAATACTAGATATATCCTTTTCTATTGGTGTTCTTTCAATTTTCGTGCAACAACCATAGATAGTCGTTGAGTAGGAAAACAAATTTATTAGATATCTCAATGGAACATATAATGTTTTGCTCAAATACTCTAAGTAGGGAGACATCAAACTGGTTAGATATTTATATTCTAACTATGCTAGTGATCATGAAGATGGAAAATCTACTATGGATTTTATGTTGAACTTGGGAATAATAGTTGTTAGTTGTAAATCCAAGAAGAAATTAGTGTTGATCATTTATTCAATAGAAACAGAGTATATGGCCACTTTAGAGGCAACCAAAAAAAACATTGTGTCTCATAAAAGGTTCTTTTAGATTTTTAGGAATAACAGGTTTCATCAACACTTCTCATGATTTACAACACTTATACAATTCAAATAGAAAATAAACCAATATTTCATGATTGAACCAAGAATATCAATAACAAATTTCATTTGATTTGGAACCATGTTAAAGATGGAAGTATCAAGTTGCAAAATTTCTCTACAATAGAGCAACCAATAGACACCTTGTCAAAAGTGCTTGGATGAGAAAAAATTAAAAGTTTAGAGGAATGCTTGGGCACATAAAAACCTAAGAGGATTAAAGGGTTGTAATATTATTGTATATAATATTTTATTATTCATAGGAGTAGTCACCCATAGATTATGTTGAAGCTACCTATAATAGATATTGAAAATGATTAATGTTTTGGATGAGATCTTTTTTTTGAAGACTGAAGAAGTTCCATCTACATCAAATAATATTTATTCCTTTTTCCAAAGGAATAAAACAAATGGTGTACTAGAATTCTACCCATTCCATAGTAGAATATGAAAACAATAGTACAAAAAACTCTAAATCGGGTTCAAAACAAAAGTGTGACATAGGTCTAGTAAAATCATGCATAAGAACTAAATGTAATTTCATTAAAGTAAACTTGTTAGAAGTAGGTATAGTGAAGAGTGAATCAACCTAGAGTAGTTAATTTGTATGCAAAGTACTTGATTGATATCCAACAGAGGTGTAGTCCCTATACAAGGAACTGTGCTCCTTATGCATTGTAAGAGGGACAACTACTCTATGTAATGAAGGTGTAATAAAAGTAGAGGATATGAAGGAGTATAAAATTCCATATAATTATGTATTATACTTCCCAATGTTTGATGATTTCTAAATCAATATACCTACACCTTATAATGTTTGAAGTGTACCAGAGGTAGGTGGATTAAGAAATAATTCCTTAATATTTAGAAGGTGACAAGGAGATGGTGGAGGTATTTCCATATCAATACTGTAGTCCTTTGTGCCATAAGAAGAGTCCTTATTATTATAAATGTGTTTAGGCTTAGAAGTGTCATTAAGTACAAGTGAGTTCCATGAATTATAATGACATGAAATATTACTAAAAATAATGTCCATGAGAAGTGGATAACACAAATTAGAAACCCTCAAGGATGAAGAAGAGACTACAGATGAATCACATGGATCTATATACTTAATATCTACAATAATAGAAGAGTCATCAATACTCTCACAAGGTGTAATCTACTAGAAATAGTAGACTCATATAAAGTACTAATCTATGATGGCTCTGGATGAATAATATTATGTACCAGAACTAATGTAGAATCTATAATATGACAACTAAGGTCGAGCAAAATCATATCCTATAGTGTTGGATCGATAGAAGGTATAAAACTATTCACCATGGATGTTTCATCATAATAAATAGTAGGATGAGAGAGTACAAAAATATCTTAATAAACATTAGGAAGTGGAGGAGGAGGTGTGATATAAATCTCAGTAGGATCTCTAAAAAAAGATTGCAAGATGCTCTAAATAGTGCATGGACATGTTGTATGCTCCACATGAAAACGTGTAATTGTAGGGTATCAAGAAAATTTTCACAAGAATTATCCCACTATTTAACTAAACATGATTAGTGGGAACATGAATCTATCCATATAATAATGGAGTACGATTCTTTCTTGTGAGCAACTATTCTATATAATCACACCAAGAAGCATAGTTGGTCTTCCCAAGAATAAACATTAGTGTGAAATTAACTCTCCCCATTATATAAGTGTAAAAATAAACATAATAAACTATAATGACCCCCTAGTTATAAGAATAAATCATGCTCATGAAGAGTACATTGATCATAACCAAAAATGCATCCAAATGAGAAGTGTAAGAATAAAATCAATGAAAAAATGAGAGTGAAAAAGTGCAATAAAAACATATCACCAGGCAATAACCCATAAGAATAAATATAAATGACCCTTTAATAAATTTGAAAGTAAAAACATACTAGTATAAACATCAGGCATAGTTGATAATGCATCTTTAATGACCAATGCATAGGTAAGCAAAATTAGAGCGACATCAGGATTTGTCGATAATGCGTCCAATAGTGTAAAAGTGTGAAAATAATGAGATAAAGGAGAATAAAGTTTAGTTTGATTGTGGGGGGAGGGGGTTTGGAAACTTACCAGATTGGGCCTCACTCTATATCTTCGACTAGTAAGAGAACAAAGATAAAAGTTCAAGTAAAATATGTTAGTTTTATGATCAGATTTGAAAACAATCAGAAAATGCAACGCAATGAACAATGAACACAACAATATATCCTGGGAAAACCCTTCAACTTGAAGGAAAAAACCCAGAAACAATATATCTCTTATATATTGAATGATAAGAACAGCAATCTGCTTGACAATGGCCAAATCCAAGGCCTACAGGTCTGTCTTCACTTCTTGAAGCACAAAGAATAAGATCACACTTGATAAATCTGATTTGCTCTTGAAATAACTTGATCTACTCCTTAGAAGTCTACTTTGCCTTGTGAATTATCCTTCTCCTTATTCTTCTTGAACAATGAGAAATCACTCTATATATATACAAGTGAGAGGAAAGAGACGCATCTCTTCAATTTCCCTATCGGCTTGCACCAAAAAAATTATGTCTTAAATAATACAATAAGTTGGGCTAGAAGTGAGAACCCAACGCTGCTCCTTCAACATCAACACTCCCTCTCAGCTAGGGAGGATACTTCCAGCTACATTAGACATATCACCTCATTGTGATGTCAACCACAATGGCTACAATAATCTATAGTATGTACAAGTGTTCATCACTTTACATGACATCCACCATGGTTCTCCTAGAGAGTGGAATCAAGGGATTTCACCTCGAACTTCTCTTATATAGAAGAACTTATTATCAAGGGATTTCACCTCGAACTTCTCTCACAGAGAATAAATCGCTATCAAGAGATTTCACCTCGAACTTCTCTCAGAGAAAAGAACTCATTATCAAGGGATTTCACCTCGAACTTCTCTCACAGAGAAGAACTCGTTATCAAGGGATTTCACCTCAAACTTCTCTCACAAAGAAGAACTCATTATCAAGGGATTTCACCTCGAACTTCTCTCACAGAGAAGAACTCGTTATCAAGGGATTTCACCTCGAACTTCTCTCACAGAGAAGAACTCGTTATCAAGGGATTTCACCTCGAACTTCTCTCATATAGAAGAACTCATTATCAAGGGATTTCACCTCGAACTTCTCTCACAGAGAAAAACTCATTATCAAGGGATTTCACCTTGAACTTCTCTCACAGAGAAGAACTCGTTATCAAGGGATTTCACCTCGAACTTCTCTCATAAAGAAGAACTCGTTATCAAGGGATTTCACCTCGAACTTCTCGCACAGAGAAGAACTCGTTATCAAGGGATTTCACCTCGAACTTCTCTCATACAGAAGAACTCGTTATCAAGGGATTTCACCTCGAACTTCTCTCACAGAGAAGAACTCCTTATCAAAGCTTTGGCAGCTTCTACAATAGATCTATTCTTCCTTTCTGCAACACCATTTTGTTGAGGGTTGTAAGGGACATAGAACTCCCTCTTAATTCCTGCTTCAATGCAAAAGTTATGGAATCCTTCAGAGGTGTACTCCCTTCCATTTTTAGATCTCATGACTTTGATTCTTTTCTCAGATAAGTTCTCTACCTGAGCTTTAAACTCTTTGAACCTCTCAAGTACTTCTTTAGATTCCATGGCACAACCTTTGCAGGTACCTACATGCTCCTAGTAGAAATTTGGAAAACTCATGACCATCTTCTCCATGGTAGGTAGAGCCCGAAAGTGTAGGTGAGCCAATCTTTGATGTCAAAGATCACACAAAATTGAAGAATCATATACTAATCCTTGAAATGGACAAATGATTAGCCTATAGAGGCTCTCATGTCTAACTCCAATTATAGTCACAGTGAGGCAGCAGGAGATAGAGGTAGTTGGTGATTAATTCCAACACTCCCCCCTTAATCACAACTGCTGCTATCTATGATGCACAATAGATCTCTTTCTCCTTTGCCACATTCGTGACTACCTTCTCCTTGTTGCTCTTCTTTCCAATGCTGGCAGCTCTTCAACTTGAACACTCAGCAGCTGTTGTTGCTTCTCCTTTGACTTTCAGCTTGGCTTCCTCTCTATGCACAGGATAGTTTCATCATCTCAGGGTTGCGTATAAGTTTTTGCAATCCCCCATTTGATCGTGGTAGTAGTCATGTCACTACCCACCCACTCCATCCAGTTATAGATATAATCTTCACAATGCCACAACAGATCTATAGGATCCTCATTCCTAAACCAACGAATATCTGACACCTCTGCACACGCGTTTGAAAAGAAAAAAAAACCAAGCCGTCTCCACCCAAACAGGCTTGGTGTAATGCCCAACTCATCATCTGACGTACTCAGCAAGTAACCCATCTCATTTCCTGTCTCCTCCACCATCATTGTTTCTATTCTCAGCCTCTGCTGCTGACAGAATATTTTTAGTAGAGCGAAAAGAGGAACTGATCTCTTCTTCCAGACTTCTCATAACGCTCCACACAACATCCTCATTGGCCACATTTTGCTCTTCCTCTACATCTTCCAGCATACGGATAAGCTCTTCTTCTTCAAGAGAAAGCCTACGAAAAATGCTTACAGCTCGAAGTTCTTCGTAATTGCCTCTGCCGTGTTTTCTCTTACCCATTTCGAGCTCCTCTCCAACTCCAAAATTAAGTTACTGAGATTTAAGACAAAAACATTTATATAGAAAACAATCTCAAAATAGGTGCACAAATTAAGTGCAATGTAACTTGTATAAGCTGGGAGCAAGTCACAATAGAAAAAGAACAACTGAAAGGATTAATGGAGTCTCTAAATCAATCTGTATAAGAGTAAGCGTCCTTTGTCACAATGCAAACTCAAAAAAAAAACACCAGGAATGAACCAAGTAAATTAACTTCAGGAGCAGATTCACCCTCAATCGATCAAACTTGGGAAGTTTCGATCTTGCACTGATTCCTTGAATGTAGAATTCCCATGATGTTGTTTAGTGCGGCTACATGCACGTGACGATGGAGCCTCACAACTCCATTAGACAGAAATTCATGGTTTATGTTGTTGAGCATGAAAACCAAGTCTGCCTGCCGCCTAAGCTCGTGTGCAGCGATTCTGCGCGGTGCGAAGAGATGTGCAGCAAGATTTTTGTGAAGCATTCTCCAGTAATCACAGTTGGGAGAAAAACTGATGGCTCTCTGGAACATGAAATGTTGAGAAGACTGTTTCAGTGGCCTGTCTACGAAATGAGGTGACCTGAGTAACTCCCGAGCTACGTCAGGATCAGATGTGATAACAGCCAGAGTTGTGCCTAAGTTGAATGCCATCAACTTCTTCGAATCATGTATACAAGCGAGATGAGCGAGCTTGCGATGGGCAAGACCCACGCTCATATCGATCAGGCTTTCGATGATGGGGAAAAAAAAATACTGGGCCTAGGAATGGCAGTAGCTGCAATACTTTTCTCACCCTTCTCGTGCCTTTCAGCTCATGCGCATCCCCCTGGATTTGACCACGTGATCACAACAGCACAAATTGGTGCAAGAAACACTGTGACGTATAGCAGCCATGCAAAAATTATATCGTCGGTGGTTTGTATCAAGCAACCACAACCATCCTGACTAAATAGGGATAGACAAGAGATGTAAAGAACAATAGAGTATTGCTACAATGACAAATCTGATCACGATTTTCTTTAAATCTGGTTCTGATACCATGTTAGTTTTATGATCAGATTTGAAAACAATCAGAAAATGCAACACAATGAACAATGAACACAACAATATATCCTGGGAAAACCCTTCAACTTGAAGGGAAAAACCCAGAAACAATATATCTCTTATATATTGAATGATAAGAACAGCAATCTGCTTGACAATGGCCAAATCCAAGGCCTACAGGTCTGGCTTCACTTCTTGAAGCACAAAGAATAAGATCACACTTGATAAATCTGATTTGCTCTTGAAATAACTTGATCTACTCCTTAGAAGTCTACTTTGCCTTGTGAGTTATCCTTCTCCTTATTCTTCTTGAACAATGAGAAATCACTCTATATATATACAAGTGAGAGGAAAGAGACGCATCTCTTCAATTTCCTTGTCGGCTTGCACCAAACAAATTATGTCTTAAATAATACAATAAGTTGGGCTAGAAGTGAGAACCCGATGCTGCTCCTTCAACATCAACAAAATATAGTCTAATAATATCTCTCTTAAGATTACTTAATACAATATATTCTTTTTTTTAATAAAAAACCATTACAAAAACACCAATATTTTTTTATAATAATAATAATAATAATAATAATAATAATAATAATAATAATAATAATAATAATAATAATAATAATAATAATAATAATAAAGTCTTTGTGTCAAATAAATCACATTAGACAAAAGTAGGCCCTCACCATGACAAAATTTACTTCCATTAATAAATTGTTCCCCACAAAGAATCTCCATCCTTTTTTGAAATAATAAACTTTCCATAATTTTTTTATATAATAATTATTAAAAAGTAATAAATAGTATCAAAACATGATATTACATAGATAAAAAATAAGCATGTAATAATGTTTTTGAAAAAAAATCCCAAAAAATAAGGAGTTATTTGTTTAATGATGGTGGAGGAAGCAATAATGACGAGGGAGAAGGTACATAGTGAAACATAAAGACCAATCAATGTAGAGGAAAGAAGAGTGAAAAGAGTAGTATGCAGGTTGGATGACAAAAGGTTTTAAAACCATGGGTGTCGCTGGTATGTATGTAGGCATCTAGATGTTAGGCATATTTAGGTGAGGTAAACCATTGGTCTGTAGAGTGAAACAACTATGATTTTGTGTTTAGTAACCTTGAATGTGGATTTTTGACTCCTTGCTCACCAATGTGGTAGGTAAAAACCTTAATGCTGAATGATGAACTATATACTCAACCTATGATGAGAAACACATGAATAATACCTCCCTCAAAAAATTAATGTTTAATATAAAACCTTCTAGCATGAAATTGGGGTGGGTGAGACTAGGTGTGCAACCAAAAAATTAAGGCGAGGATGTAGTAGATGGTGGATAAACCAAACGAATTTAAATAGTAAGATGAAGAGCCAAGATGAAATCCATGAACTGTACCAGGTAGTTTGTAAAGCATGTTCACTCTATGAGTGTTGTGTAGAGTGGCCTTAAATCCTGAGTTATCCTAAACACACCAAAAAACCTTGTGGTAGGAGAAAATCTAGTTAGCATGGAAGTTTGATGAACCCTATAGATCTTCAAGAAACCATAAAATGCCCAAGAACATAAAAATAGCTAAACTACACATAGAACCATGTTTTTGTATAAATATGTACAATAACTCCCAAACCAATCAAAGACCTATTATAAAACTTGAAAAAACCATAAAGAATCCAATTTTTTTTAATGTAAGACATTTACATATGGATTTTGAAGGATGTTAAGAAGAAAATCCAAGTAAACCCTTTAAAATGACCAATGAAGAACAAAAAATATTAATGCATGCAATATAATAGACTCACCAAGGATTTGAAATGGCAGAAAAAGTTGTTATCAAGACTCTGATACCATATTGGAGTCATCAATACCTCTTACTAGCCATTAATACATGAAAACCTAGGTATTAGGTGAGAGCCAAAAGTTGCATACATAAAGTAGAATGCATAAAATGA
>JARHVA010000802.1:4330000-4459911 GCA_037957365.1 Torreya grandis
ATTTGGTGGGATCATCTACAGAAGGAAAAACATATAAAATGTAAAGAGAAGATCAACTCTAGAAAAACATGGAGAAGCTGAGGGAGAACTTTTTTCCTATGGATTATGCACAAAACCTATACAAAAGATTCCAAAATTTGAGGTGGAAGGATCACAGTATACAAGAGTATATAGATGATTTTTATAAGCTTTCAATACAAGTGGATAATGATGAAATAAAAGATCAAATGGACATAATGTATGTAAATGGTTTTAATTTTTCTATTAAAGATGAATTAAGCATGCATAAATTAATTTGCACAGAGGAATATTATCAATTATCTTTAAATGAAAAAGAAAAAAATAGACAAAATTTTAGAAGAACATCTATTGGATTGATAAGGAGACAATACCATATAATAAGGGAATGGGATGTATTTAATACAAATAGAGGTGGGTTTAACACCACTAGAGGAGAATCATCATGTGGTGCAAAAAGACAAGAATATAATAGACAAGGGTTTCAATACCAATAAAGAGGGAGAGGATATTATATAGGACAAAGTTATGGTGGTGGTAGAGGATGGTTTTCCAATCAACATAGGTATTAGAAGAATTTCATAGATCGTTTGAGTGTCCACACTACCAAGATCAATAACGGAGGCAATAAGATCATCTGAGACTAAATTTAGTTGATGTTAAAATAGAAGATCAAAAATACTGAAGTTACAACAAATATAGGATAAAATATCATGATGATAGGAATAATGATTGATCCAAGGAAATAAAATGTGAGTAATAATGAAGGTGGTGATGCATGGATGCGAAAAAATATCTTTCAAACAAGGTGTACTTTTGATGTAAGATATGCAGTATAACTATAGATGGTGGTAGTTGTGAAAATATAGTTTCTAAGGACATGATTGAGAAACTAGGGTTGTAGTGTGAAAAACATCCTAATATTTTTTGGATTTCATGGTTTAATAAAGGGAATGAAGTTACATTAGATAAAAGGTGATTAATCAAGTTTTCTATAGTTAAAACTTACGGGGATGACATATGGTGTGATGTTATACCAATGGTATGTATACCACGTATTATTGGGAAGGCCATGGTAGTTTTATAGAAAATAAACTCATGATGAATCAAATAACACATGTAGTTTTAAGAAAGGTGGTATGAAGTTATTTTTTTTAACTCTTAAGGAATAAGGTTAGGATGAAATCATGCTGAGTATAAAAGAATTTATCAAAGACATGAATATGATAAGTTATTATTATGCATTAGTAGAGAATAAATAAGACACAAAAGTGGTACAAGTACCAACAAAAACAATAGTAGTGTTGAAATAATATGCTAATGTTATACCTAATAAGTTACCAAGTGGTTTACCACCAAATAGATATGATATTTAGCATCATATTTATTTAATTCTAGGATTAGTTCTACCCAATTAAGCGACTTATAAACTGAGTCCAATATAATATGCATAATTAAATAAGTAGATTACGGAATTGGTGAGGAAAGGTGTAGTAAGGGAGAACATGATTCCATGTGCAACTACAATATTGATACCTCTAAACAAATATGGAGGGTGAAAGATATGTGTGGATAGTATAGAAATCAATAAAGTTACAATCAAGTAAAGATTTTCTATACCTCATTTAGATTATATAATCGATGTTCTTTCAAGATCCAAATATTTTACCAAGATTGATCTAAGGAGTGGATACTATTAGATTTAGATCCATGAAAGACATGAATGGAAAACAACATTCAAAACTAGAGGTGGTTTATATGAGTGAATGGTGATACCATTCAAATTGTGTAATGCACCCAACAAATTTATGAGTGTGATGAACATAGTTCTATAAGAATATCGTGGAAAGTTTTTGGTGATTTATTTTGATAATATTTTAATATTTGGTAAGACTAAAAAAAATCAATTAAAAAATTTGAGAATGGTATTATAATTGTTAATAAAATAGAATCTCTATGCAAATTCGAAGAACTGAACATTTCACATCCTAGTTTATCACTAAGAGAATTTACCTAATTATCTATGGATTATTATGGTTGTTAAATTGATTAATTACTATTAAGTTGTAAATCATATGTTGTTATGGGACAATTATATTTCTTAGATTAGATGATTATATTGTTATAAGTTAGTTGTACTTGTATATTATTTACATTATGATCATGTTATTATTTTTTATAGCATTATTTTATAGATATATATCGTGATGTTATGGGATAAATAACTTATTATCATGAGTTGGATGTAGGATAGATCCATCCCTCAGACCATGGTGGAGGGAGAGCATCATTGGAGTGGATGGCATAGATGGAGATGTTGGAAGATGATAAAATAATAACTACAACCCACACATATACTAGATGGATATAATTATTTATATACATTGTTTGAAATGATAGCTTAAGTATATCTTTGGTGTTATCTGTATTTAGATGATTGATTATGTGTGTCAGTTGTGATATAATTTCAATTAATGCTTATGTGAATCTAATTATGTGATTGCATAATACTTCTTTTTTATCATGTCATGTTATTGTATTAATGATTGCAAATGATATTGCTTTAACAAATAAATTATTTTGTTTAATTAGTAATTATCTACTACTACCCATAAACTAATTAGATTGTTTTTAAAATGTCTTATACATTAATTGGTTATAATGATATTTTGGAAACATAATTGTTTCAAATTAATGCCTTTACATATAAATATAGTTAAAGATATTCGGAATAGTCTATATAGAGTGGTAATAACAATGCCTACAATGTTATAATATCATTATGTTTTTGGCATAATAGTTTTTATATTTACTATTGTAGTCAAAATCATGTCATTGAGTTTAAATTAGTCACATTATTATTTAAAGTCATAATGTTGATTACCTTTTTTAAATTTATTACCAAAATTACATTATTACCCTAAGATACCATATTAACTAAACTCTAGTAAATGTTTGAATGCATAGATAATGGTGTTACGTAAAGAAGACTTGAAAAATATTATTTATCTTTAGAAATTATTTAATAGTGGACTTTGTAAAGTTGATATATGGGAATGTAAAGTCAAATATACCATGTAAAAAATGAAGGATTAAAATAATGGGTAAATGGTTTGTGGAACATTTGAGATAATTAGGGATTTCATGTTTGTATCAAATTGGAGTTAACCTAGATAACCGAATATATTTGTAGATAATGGGTTTTATGCATGATGGAATTATGTATAACTATGGGCTTCATGATGATAGTTGCATGCAATGCATGTATGAGAGAAGTAGATGGAAAAATAATGATAAGAGGAGATAGGGAGAAGGGCATGACACGACATAGAGAAGAGAAGAAGAGGGAGCAGAGAGAAGAAACAAAAGAGAATTTATGGTTCAAGAAAGTATCAATCTGCAAGCTAGTTTAAGGTTGGTGAAGTTATTTCATTATTGTTTGAAATAGGAAATTTTGTGTAATATTTATGTTTTATTAGGGTTTTTTTATGAAAAGTATTACTTCATATAAAGATATAGATTTAGACTTGTGGATGGATTGTCCATCCAAAAACTAAAACTATATCCCTTAAATATTTTAAAATGAAGATTAGAATTGTATGTATAGATTGTTATGGGGAATGGATTTATGTTTTTGGTGTGATACACTTAAGCTAAGAAATTTTAGGATTTTGATAGTCAAGTTTTAATGAGTAGGATGACTATGTATGGTTGTTTTAAAACCCTTATCACTAATATACAGTAATGGTTATGTCGAATCCTTGAGCATATGTATTACATTATATAGTGTGTTTATTTTGATTTTTCCTAAGGTAAAATACTAGGTTTGAGTAAGGTTTGTTAAATGAATGGGATAGTATTAAAATTATATGTATGCTCTTTATAAAATTAATAATGGGTGTTTAGTCTATAGAAATGAACTATTTCCTTTTGTTTCAAAACTCTGAACATATTTATAGGAACTATGAACATATTATATAAATCACGTGAAGGTAAGCTATGTTCATATAAATTAGCTATGTTTGGGTTGTGGATAAGATAGAGCAATCCTAGAGTGGACACAGTGAGTGGTTGATTCCTATCTCAACTCTATATTCATATTATAGAAAATTATGTTATGTGAGGTGATTGTTATAACTAGTTTAATATTTGATAGCATATTTTGTAGTGGATATTAGCATGAAAATGTATATATGTGTAATTGTTAATATTCCATACACATATATACTATAAGGAAATTAATTATATGTTCACACAAAATTATTATATATCACACAAAAATAGACAAAGATAAGAGATCACATAATAATAATTGATAGCAGAGCAAAATACTTGATAATATAGCAGAGCCACTTCGAGGGGAAAGACTCCATAACAATGCAATAAGAGAAGAATACTTAATATGATCCTAAAATACTAACCAATACCTCCTATATATAGTCAACTTATCCATGATTATTCCATAAGATGACATAACTAAGAACATAGAGAAATGTAAAAAGAATATAAAAGAGGTATGTAAGCCACAAATCAGCCACACATATCCCTAGACTCACCAAAGGGTAAGGGTATAACATGCCCCTCCCCTTCAAAAAAACATTATCCTCAATGTTTATCAACTCTGGATGTTGTTTCACAAAAGATTTATCCTCCCAAGTGGAATCTTCACATGACATATTCTTCCATTTGATCAAGTACTCCCTAATCACTCTAGACCATAGTTGCTTAGTGCACATTTGAAGGATCACCTCAGGATCAAGAATAACTCTCCCTTCCTCATTCAATTATGATAAATTAGTTTGAGTATCAAATATATGTCCAATGACTTTCTTTAGGCATGATACATGAAATAATAGATGTATGTGAGTGGATGAAGGAAATTCTAACTTTTAGGCCACACTACCAATTTTCTACAAGATTTGATAAGGCCCATAATACTTAGGGGAGAAATTGTTATCCTTTTTATGTTACTTCAAGGACATCTTCTTATATGGATTCAATCAAACAGATACCCAATCACCAATGTCAAAATGCCTCTCACTTTTGTGTTGACCTACCTACTACTTCATATGATTTTGGGCCATGGCTAAATTTTCATACAAATTTACAAGGACCTCCTATTGATGGTGAATATGTTCCTCAACTACATGAACATTAGGATGGAACTTCAATGTGGAAGTGATGGATGGAGGGTAGTATCCATATAAGGCCACAAATGGATACATTTTGGAATAACTATGAATAGAAGTATTATACCACCATTCAGCAAGTGGCAACCAATAAACCCATTTATTCTATTTATCAGAAATAAAAAAATGGATATATCCTTCCAGACATTTGTTGACTACATCAGTTTGTCCATTTCATTGAGGATGATAGTATGAAATATGAGCTAACTTGGTGCCCAAACATATAGATAATTCAGTCCAAAAATTACAAATGAAAATGGGATCTCTATCACTGACAATGATCTCAGGAGCACCATGTAGTTTTTGAACTGTATTGAGAAAAGTAAAGATAATGTACTAATAACAAATGGATGTGATAAATAACAAAAATGAACATACTTATTGAGATGATCCACAATAATCATGATAACATTTTGAACATTAGATCTCGGTAACCCTATAATGAGATTTATAGACACCTCTTTCTAACACTGGATAGGGATGGATAAAGGCTATCGAAGACCTAAGGTTTTGATGGTTTCACCTTTATTTTTTTTGATATATCATATATTCATCCACATATTTATGGACATTCCCCTTTAGTCCCCAAAAAAAATCCTGCTTGATTCTATTATAGGTTTTAAAAAATCTTCAATAACCCCCAAGTGGAGTTTCATGAAGTTCCTAAAGGATTTTTTGTTTGAGAAGATAATTATTACATAGGTATAATCTGTCATTATACCATATTGCATTACCTTTCCATGTGAATTTTTAAAATCCACCCAAAATTTGTTGAAGATTTTGAATCAAATCATGGGTAGCACTATCATTTTCCTATTCTAATTTTGTTTCCTCTAGCCAATCTACCTACCAAATGGTCATGGCATATAGTAATGCTTCAATTGATTCATCCTTCTTAGATAGTGTATCTAACACCACATTTTCCTTGCCTTTTTTTTAGACTATTTAAAAATCATATCCTAACATCTTAGTTACCCATTTCTATTATTCTTTTGATTACAACCATTTTTCCAATAAATATTTGAGACTATCATGATCTATATTTACTTGAAAGTGATGACTCATCAAATAAGGTTTTTGTTGTTTGACTGCATGTAGAACAAACATCATTTCCTTCTCATAGATGGGCTTGATATAAATTTTACCCTCTAGTTGGTGACTTTAAAATGCAAGTGGTCTACCTTCTTGCATGATCATAACACCCATACCATATCCAAATGCATCACATTCAACCACAAAAGTCTTAGAAAATTAGGAGTGGCCAACACTAGAATGGTGTACATAGCCAATTTTAATTTTTCAAATTCCTTGGTAGTTATATTAATCCATTGGAAGGAGTATTTCTTCAACAAAGAGGTGAGTGAGGTTGTAATGCTACCATAAATTTTAACAAACTTTTGATAGTAACTAGTTAGCCTCAGAAATCACCTTAGTTACTTGAGTGTTTTAGGAACTGACTAGCCCACTATTGCTTGGATTTTTTATGATCCACTTTCACTCCTTCATGTGAAACCCTATGAGCCAAATACTCAACCTCACAAGCTCCAAAAGTACATTTGGAAGGTTTGGCATACAACTGATGTTTTATAATTAAGATTACCTATTTCACGTGTTTCAAATGGTGTTCCTAATTTTTATAGTAAATGAAGATATCATCAAAAAACATCATATTTCCTTAAAAATGGCCTAAAAATAGTATTCATAAAACTCTAAAAGGTGTATGGAACATTTGTTAGACCAAAAGGCATAACCATAAGCTCATAATGGTCCTCACAAGTTTTGAAAGTTGTTTTGGGTATGTCTTCATCACTAATATGGATTTGATGATAGCCAGAACGCAGATCTAACTTGGTAAAATAAAGAGAACCATGTAATTCATCTAAAAAAACATCAATGATAGGAATAGGAAACTTATCTTTTATAATGTACCTATTTATATCTCTATAGTTAGGGTACATCCTCCAAATGTCATCTTTCTTTTTCACCATGACAACTGGAGAAGAATATTCACTTTGGTTATGGTGTATGATTACTATGTCTAACATCTCCTATACTATATATTCAATTTCACCTTTTTAGGTTTAGGGATACCTATATGGCCTAAAGTTGGGTTGTGTACTAATAGGAATAAGTTTTATAGAACAATCATGCATGCAGTTGGGTGGAAGTCCTTTCGGCATGTCACTAAAAATAACAAAATGGGAATTAATCACTTAATATAGATCAGGGCGTGTAAATTGCTGAGTTGGTTGGATTTTAATGGAGAACAAGCGAGTTACATATCCCTTAGTGCCCTTTTAGATAATATTGGTCATTTGATTAGAGATAAAAATTTGTGTAGATTTATCCCCTAATCCCTTAGCTCAAATGTCCTTCCCTCAGAATGAAAATGCATGATTAATTCTTGAAAATTCATCTCAATAGTGCCCAAAATGGTGAGCCACTGTACTTCCAAAATAATGTTAGCTCTACCCAGGAGAATAGAAAACATAAGAGAATATAATAGATATTCTCCCATTGCTAGTTTAATACTATGGCATTTTCTTGAACAACTTATAATACCACCATCTGCAATCATGAGCTAAAATCAATCAATCAACTCATGATTGATGAAGTTGTGTGTACTCATAGAATCAATCAATATAGTGACCTTTTATTTCTTAAAGAAACCCAACACCTTAAGATTTTATGGAGTACTAATATGTAAAAGGGCATTATAGGAAATAGTATGCTGAGAGTCTTTAGATTCCTCCTCAGGTCCTTCTACATCCTCACTAATTGCCTCATCATCATCTTCATCTTCATTAGTACCTTCAATGTAAAACAACTTATTTTCAAAAAAATGATGTCCTTTGATCCATTTTCTGTAACAAACATAACACAACACTTTAGTTCATTTTTCCTCGATTTGCTAAAGTGTTAATCTAGTGGGTTGAGGAAATGATGGTGTTAGAAAAGTATGATCATGACTGGTAGTGAATTTTTTTTATTTGACCATCTCTTTTTCTTCTTCCATGCATGCCCTTGGTATAGCTTCTGATATAAATAATGGATCAAACATCTGAACCTCCAATTGGATGCTAGCTTTGAGTCCACCCAAAAAAAGATCAATCAAATTTTCCTCAGTGATGTCTTTCACCCATAAGGATAGATTTTGAAATTGATGAATATAATCCTTAATAGTTCCTAATTTATGTAGTTTAGATAATGGGGTTGAAATAATTCTCAGATACATTATTTTGATAATGATCCAATAACTCATTAATGAAAATAGACCATGTAACAGGAGTACCATTCTTTATTTTTAACACACAACTAGCGATACCAAATGAATTGCTTAGGTTCTAGATATAGAGATGCCACTATCACCTTTTGAGAACTAGGAGTTTGGTGTAGATCAAATAAATTATAAATCTAGGTAATCTAATTAAGATTATCCTTACCATCAAACTTTTACATATCCACTTTTATCAACATTGGTTTCAGACCAAGATTGGAGCTATTAGTGTTGAGAAAAGGAGGATCCAAATGATGTAGTAGAGGGTTATCTGGTTGTAACTAAGATGTAATGGCATCCAATTGCATATGATCTGATGAAATTGAGTGTGTACGTCATTAATCTCTTTGTGTATGCCTAAATCTTTAGTTTAAACTATAACAAAGTCATCCTACCACACCAAGCCCTTTATGTTTGCCTAAAGTTGAGAAAGTAATGGATCTAAAGTTCCAAATTCCATGTCATCCCTAGAATGAGTCTTAGGAGTTTATTTCCCCACTTGTTTTCCCAAGTAGTAGGACCTACCATGAAAAAACCCTAGGAGGGTTTTTGCCCTAAAAAAAGTGTACTAGGAGATGGTACCATTGTGATCACCTCATCAGGGTGAATCCAATGACTTTTTTTGCATACTAGGGACAATTTTTGGTACCAAAAAAGTGTACCAAAATAATATGCCATTGTGATCATCTCATCAAGATGAATCCAAGGACTACAAATGTGCAAAGGGAAAATATTTTTCCAGACTTTTTTTTAATTAGTTTTAAAAAAAAAAGCATTTTTAATAATACTGTGATGATATAAAAAATTAATTCTTCCCATATTGCAAGTTATATTTTCTCATTCCCTCCACTTGCAAAAATTTCACCTCACCAGAAAAAAAAAAAACATCACAAGAAACTTGACCAAATTGAATCTCTGATATCACTTGTAAGGAAATTACTTAGATGTTTACACAAAATTATTATCTATCACATAGAATAGACAAAGGTAAGAGATCACATAGTAATAATTGATAACAGTGGAATACTAGATAATATATCATATCAATTTCGAGGAGGCAACCTCCAAAATAATGCAATAAGAGTAGAATACTTAGTATGATCCTCAAATTCTATCTGCTACCTCCTATATATAGTCTACTTAGCCATGGTTATTCCATATGCTGACCTGACTAATAACATAAAGAAATGTAACAAGAATATAAAAGAGGTATTAAGACACAAGTCAATCACACATATCCCTAGACATGACAAAGGTTAAGGGCATAACATATATAGGTAATTCATATGACATGTGTAATGTTTATGTGGATATGGTATTTGGTTAAAATACATATAATGAAAATTCTAATGTAGTTTGTAATCCTTAAGTTTTTTAATTTAAATAAATAGATAGTAGATAGAGTCAAACTTGGAATAATTCATGTGATAGTGTTTATGAACTATGCATAGATTATAGTGAGGTTAAATACTTATATAGACTATGGAATGGTTTTGTTGTTATGTGGTTCACAATGATTTTGAGTTAGATGTTGACTTGATTTTAGTTGATACTTGCGAATGTAGGATAAATATAATCTTATAATAAAAGGAAGAGGAAGGAATATAGATTTGAGTTGACATATGATTTTAGAAATCTATTCATCAAAGTTTACAAAATAACATATTTAGTTTAATGACCTGAATTAGGGGTAAATAGGGTAAACAAACTACATATTTTTTCCATCAAAATGGATTATGACTTATAAATTAAAATAAGAGAAATAAAATAGGGGTTCAAGAAAAATTGAAATCCTATGATTTATCTTGAATGTTATCATTAGTGGATTATTCAAATCATATGTAATTCATAATGGAAAATAAGAATTACAATTAGTTAGAACAAAAATATATTTTTATATGTGAACAAATACATTGATGTAGTACATATTATGTATGTATATGATAAGTTACATATATATGAAATATATATGTATGAGTAACTTAGATACCCATGCACATATATAACATATATATGTACATAGAAGATTTGTGTTATAATTATGGTATATGTTGACTGCTCAATTAAGTGATAAACCTGAGAGGTCATACACTATGATTATATGCATATAGATCCTTAAAAGTACAACAAGCTAATATAAATGAAAGATTTATGTTTAATTTGAGATAAGACATTAATTGTGAGGTGATTGATCATTGAAATTAATTATACTAGCTTGTTGTTAGGTTAAAAATGTGTTGTATATCACTTAGAATTCAGCTCTAATATATAATGGGATGCTTATCTTGCATAAGTATCACTTCAATTCCCTCACCTAATGCATCACACTTGAGTAAAAAAGTTTGAGTGAAATCTAGTAATACAAGAACTTGACATGAGATCATCACCTCCTTAAGGTGATTAATTTTTTTTTGTATTAAATCTGACCAAGAAAAATCCCTATCTTGGTTAGGTCTGTTAATGGTGTAGTCAAGTGAGAAAAGTTCTTCACAAACCTCCTATAGTAAGTACATAGACCTAAGAATCCTCGTAAATGATTCAAAGTCCTCAGTGGTGACTAGTCTAAAATCTCCTGAATCTTTGCCCTGTCAACCTTGACTTCACCTCCTCCAATCACATAGCCCAAGTACAATAACTCTATCATGCCAAATTTGCACTTAGAATCCTTTACATATAATTAGATAGCCTCCAAGATACCCAATACCTCATAAATATGTCTCATGTGATCCTCCCATGTCCTACTATAGACCAAAATGTTATTAAAGAATATGAACACAAAATTCCATAGGTGGTGGTTGAACACATGGTTCATAAAAGACTGAAATGTAGAGGGTGTATTAGATAAACTGAATGGCATCATAAGAAATTCAAAGTGATATTAGTGGCATCTAAAAGCTATTTTATGTACATCCTACTCCCTGACCTTGATCTGATGGTATCTTGATCGCAAATCTATTTTTTATATTGAAAATTGATTACTAATATATGTATTCTAGATGCCAAAAATGTACATAATATTAAGTAAGACAAAACTTAGCAGTGGAACATCCCCAACCTGTAGTCTTAATAATAAATAATTCAATATAAAAATAGCTCCAAATAGGGAACCCCTAAAAAGAAAACAAATAGTACCAGAGGAAAATTTACCAACTAGGTAGCCAACAAAAAATAACCAATAGTATCTAGAGACAATGATGCTAAATAGGCATCTGAAAGAGCAACACCAATCACATCAGTTTAACAAAAGTAAACAAAAGATAAATAAAGGCCACCCCATAGGTGGAAAAATCATAAAACTAGGTCCAGTGCCCTACTATAAGCAGTGCCTTTCTTATCACCACTGCCATCCAAACTAGTTGAAGCACATCCCTCCTTGGAGCTATTGTGACTAACATTTCCAATTTTCTTATGTCTTGGGATCAACTTGGTTGGGTAATGATCAAATTTATCCAAAATTCCTTTCATATTATTATGCCTTACATAATTGAGGACATCTTCCACATCCATAGTGTCACCAAATTCAATCAACTTATCCAATTTCCCACAAAATGTGTTTATGTTGTCATCAAACTATTGCCAAAGTTCATCTTGTGCTCCCTATGCTAAGACATTTAGACAAGGACTTTATGATGAAGGACCTACCATTAAATTTTCATCCCTTATTTCTAGACAAATGTTTAAGTCAAAAGGGGAGAAGGCTTCCCTGGCCTCCCTGATAATGTAGCTACCCTACTCCTCATTACAAAATTTTTGAAGAGCACTATCATTTACAGCCACCCACTCACCAATACCATTACTATCTGACTCGATTGGGGTGATCTATTCCTTCACTATATTATCAACTTGGTCAAACTAGACATCTTTAATGTAATCCCATTTGAACTTATAAGTCTTTACCTCCACTGATGTTGAGTGAGAAACAACCCAATATGGATGTGGGCTCAATTAAGGGTATCCTGCTGAGTTGAGAAAATACTCTGATGTCACCTTGAGTAAACCTATCCTTAAAAACTTTTCAAGCTGGTCCTATATAATCTTCAACTAAATAAAAATATGCAAGGACAAAAAATGAAGAATGGCTTCATTTATGAAGTCAGTAAGCACTCTAGCCTTACCTTGAAATATCGTCAAGTTCCTTTGTTTCCATAAAAACCAAAGAATTTAAGTAGAAAAAGCAAGCCAAATTTTTTGAAAAAATGGATGACCTTTAATTTTAGGACAAACATACTCAAAAACAATATTCAACCATCCACGCTCATATCCAAAAACAAAATTCCAAGGTTTGAGACATTTTTTCCACAGTGTAGCAACATACGAATATGAATAAAACACATACTCAATAGATTCAACATCACTAGAGAATGCACAAAGAAGATTAATAAGCCCACAATTATTCAAAACAACACCAATAACCAATGTTTTATACATTAATAACCAATGAAAATAAGACTTCTTGAGTGCAAGACAAGAAGACCAAATTACCACAAATCTAAAAGACCAAGTATGCAAGGGATCAAGCAATGACCAAATATGATTAAGGGTAAGGTACGGGGCATTGGAAAATTAAAGTTTATTGTAAATCATTTATGTCGAATACTTAAGTAGAGGTGGGCCTTTTTTCCACTTCACACCACCCCAGAACTCATCCTCTTCTTCTTTAAACACCACATTATTAATCCCTTTGAGAGCTATTTGGAGCAAAGTGAAAGTTTTGCATTGAGAATCTGAGAGCTAGAACCTATATTTAAGTTCTAACCATGAAGCCCAGCTCCCATGGAGGTGGATATCCTTGAAGTTCTTCAACCCTTTATTGTACCAATCAAGGGTAGAGCATCCCTTAGTGAGGGCCAATAGAGGCTTGTTGACACACAAGCTCCACCAAATAGACCTATAGCCTTGACTTGTTCTCCCATACGAGTTGGAGATCTATTTTATAACTATGAAAGGCTTAGCTAAATCCCAAGAAGACCAAATGAACATAAAAATAAGAGAGTCAATAATTTTGATAGTGAAAGGCCCTACAAGAAGATCAATTATATTTAATCCTTTCTAGTTAAGTTTACCTTTTGGAAAACCTTTCATGATATTATGCCTAACTAGTACTTTCTAAGGCTCATTTCTAATAAAGGCTCTAAAAATCCATTTAACAACCAATGTTATCCCCTACAACTAAAGATCTTTTAATCCCAGCCCACCAATGCTCTTAGGTTTTGAGTAGAATTACCATGAGATAACATGCCTTTTCTTAGCCCTTTTCCATATGACCAAAGGAAGTCCCTTATGATCTTGTGAATCATGTTGACTTGTGTTTCTTTGAATAACCATTAGGAGGCATAATATATGTTGTATGAAGAGAGAAATTTTTGGAAAATTTGGATCCTTCTTGGAAGTAATAACACGTGACCCTTTCATTTGCCAATTTTCTTATTTATTTTGTCAAAGACCTAGTCCTACATATTCTTAAAGGATGGGGTTAGGGTAAATGGAATCCCAAAATATCTAACCATGTCATCTAGTCCTTTCCATTTCCATCCAAACATTGACAACCAATTAGGTGGATGATCATTCCACCCCAAAATGTGTGATTTATGCATTGGAACATTAGACATTGAGGCAAAGAAATAGATATTAATCCTATTTACAACCTATTCCAAATTATTTTTCTCCAGGGTAATAAATATTTATGTATTATCAGTAAATAGGACATCAAGAAGAGATTCATTATTCAAGAGTGAGATACCTTTAACTGATGGTCCAATGTCTGAAGACCTAAGAAGGTAATGCAGTGCCTCTGTAACCAAGACAAAGAGCAATAGGGAAAGAAAACATCCTTATCTTATGGATCATTGAAGCACAAGGTAGTCTATCAATTCACCATTGACTTCAATAACAACTAAATCATCATTGAAGATTACATTGACCGTTCTATAGAATCTATCTTGAAACCCAAAAGCTCACAACATTCTCTCAATGAATGGCCACTCAATTATATCATAGGCTTTGTCAAAATTAAGCAAGATCATTCCAACATCTTGGTTTGAATCTATTTCCCAATACATACCTTCCAAAATGGTTATTAGATTATCCAAAATGTATCTCCCTTTAACAAAACAAGTCTGAGTCTCTAAAATAATAGAAGGAAAAAGTGAGGATACTCTCCTTACAAATATTTTTGATAGAATCTTGTAGGAGACATTAAGGAGTGTAGTTTGTCTCAAATTCTTGATAGATGATGGATTTCCATCCTTTGGTATAATATTGATTACCCCTCTATTTATGTCTGGGCCAAGTGTGCCAGAGGTAATTGCCTCATTGAAAATCTCCAAATAGTCCTTGGCAATCCATTCCTTATTGAATTTTTATAATTCCATAGGGAATCCATCCAACCTAGGTTACTTATCATATTTTAGTGAGTCAAATTTGTTTCTAACCTCATCAATTGAGATGATAGCCTCCAAAAAAGAGGGTTGAGTCTAAGACACCTTTCTAGGAATGCATGCCTCACATACTTCTCTATTTTGTTCAATACATTCACTTGACCCATCGAAATAGAAAAGGTAAGAATAAAATTCAAAGAAGGATCCTTTTACACTACCATAATCTTACATAGTCTGTGCATTGACTTTGATTTCTTTAATCTTGCTTTAGTATGCTTAAATTTCAAGAATTTAAAGCAAAAATTAGATCATATATCACCAAGCTTAAGTTAAGCAAGCTTGGACCAAATTTGTGCCCCTCTAGCAATGTATTATTGTGCCTGCCAAGTTTGATGCTTCAATAGTTTAAGTTATTCAAGAAGAACCCCATTGGTTGGGTCAAGCTAGAGCAAGCCTTCTACATGGATAATCTTCTCTTGAGTATCCCTTGCTAGATTTCTATGTTTCATATATTTGATCTATCCATAGGTTCTCACAAAATGTTTAGTAATTTTCATACTAGAACTCCAATGGTCAATGTTAGAACTAAAGTTATAGACAACTTTGTCAATGTTATAGGAAGCTTAGAGACCCTCCAAATATACCTTATCTACAAGATGTGAGACATTGAGTTTATATATCCCTTTAAACTCTGTTGAGTCTTTCTTATCTTATCCAACCAGTAAGAAAGTCATTTTCATTGGGTGGTGGTCAGACAAAGTAACCAATAACACAGTCACTACATTACCATTTATGACCGTATCAACCATGAGTGACTCTATGCTCAAATAGAATCTGTTTGGCCTTGAATATTACCTCTTATTACTACTCTGATTATTGCACCAACTATACTAGATACCTCTACTAAGTGTCTTTCCCTTCAAGAGAGGATCTTAATTCTATGAATTATCTTGAACTTAGACTAGAATAAAGCTCATTTCCTTTCATGAAAGATGGTCCCCTTCAATCTTGTCCTCTTTATCTTCCACCATGTTGATGTCACCTTCAAATATCCAAGGGAAATTTTTAATATTAATGGACAACCAATTATATAGGACAGCACGCTCCCTATAGTCATTAGGGGAGTATATGTTGCACAAGCCAAATTTCTAGTTTTGATATTCTATCAAAACTTAGACAATCTGTTGAACGAAGAAATACCATGGTAAAAAATGTAGTCTTTTCACGAAGGAAAAATTAGGATAGAGGCCTCCTCTTTTTCTCTATGATGGTTAGTGAAAAAATGAGGAGCATTAGGCCATATAAAGTTTAAGACCATGGATATCTGAGTACCAAAGGATTTTACTTCTTGTAAGAAGAGAAAGTCAATGTTGTCTCTTGAAAGTCTGAACTACCTTACCAATATTTTTCTATCTATAGATTCTAGCCCTCTTACATTCCAATTGACAATCCACATAAATAATCAAGTAGTGATCAGATGTTAATTATATTGACCATGAGGCTTAGCCGCACCATTATATACCTTGGTAAAGCAATCCAAGAATTTATTTTCCTTTCCCTTCTTTTTAGAATGTTCCTACACATTATGAATCCCTTCTTTAATCAACCACTTTTTTCCTTGGGTTTGGTGTGTTCATCTTGGGCAAGGTTCAATTCTATCTTCAATATTTTACTACCCCTTTTGGACATCCAATTTTCCACCCCTGTAGATTTATTATTCTCTAAAGGATCTCCATTCGAGAGATCTACATCATTAATAGGAGTCCATGTTACCACTTTCTTTGAAGAAATGGCCATTAGTACAAAATAATTAGAGGACTCAATAGGCTTGTTTTTAGTCAAGGAAATGGGTAGAACATTTTATTTACTAGGAGCCTCAATAAGAATTACCACATATTCCTCTGAGGGATGGTCCTTGAAGTCTTTAAAATCAACTAGGTCTTATGAGGGATTGTTACCCTTAGTCTATAGTAGATCATGAACCTAAAAGTCATTGGGAGGGCCCTCCAATCCATGATCCCCTTGAATTTTAGGCCCAAGTGTGTCAATAGTCTCATAAGTGGAGGCACTATCTTTCAATGGTACACTTGAAAATAGAGGATTCTAAAACACCTGCAAATTATTCAACACAATCTCATCTTTTGTGGTGTCCTTTTCTTGCTATTTAGAAGGGATATTAATTTTATTATCCAACAATATAAATTGTTTCCTAAGGTGACAATCCTTCTTACAAAAGAAGCAAACATTCAAACCACCTAGGCCTTTGAGAGCACAAGTGTGAGATTTCCCATTAAATTTAAAATTAAGGGCTTATGGGAAAAACTCTGAGGGTTCTAAATATAATAAAACCCTACAATTCATGTGTGTAAGAGATATTTTGGTGTGCATAGTTTTCAAAACTTCAATGAGGGGTTTTAGTGTCTATCGAAGAAAATTCCATAGCTGAATCAGTACTCCCTCAATGTCCACTCATCTGGGGGAAGTTTTGAAAACAAGGTCATTGCAGTCCATTTCTAGAGTCTAAGGGATAGCCTTGAAAATTTACTGGCCAACATTTCACAAGGGCTTACTGATATCCCTATGCTACATGTTAGAGTTTTTAAATAAAATCATGAAATCCCTTATTTACAACATCCTGCAAAAACTAATATACAGACCTAGTTTTTTTCCCTACACATACTTTAACCAATTATCAATGAAATTTATAGAAGGAATAGCATTTTTTAAAGAAAATTAAAAAAATCCCTACATTTTTAAATTCTGGTTTCCTCTTATTGCAAGTCATATTTCATGGAAACATTCAGAGTGATAGTCAAGGTTTTAGGTAGGCTAGGGAGATTACCGATTTGGCCTTCCCTTTACTGCTACTTTCTATAGCCCTCCCTACTCACCACAAATTCTACTCCTAAGTGACTAGCTACTTATTCTAGATACAAGATTTTGCTCAATAGTCATTTTGGAGGTCCAATCACTTCATTTTATACCTGAGTTGAGATAGAGTCACTACTCGTATTAACACCACCCTTATCACCCCTCATAACATCATTTGATTCATTAAAATCACCATGCTTCCCCTTCTCTACACACTTCAACCTATCAAATACAAGGTTCTCCATAATATTCAATTAATACAAGTAATCCCTTTTGAGATTCCAAAGGTAGAGGTAGTAATGGCTAAGGAAGGACGTGTATGGCAGCTGTGTGTTCCAGCTAAGACAACATAGGCAGTCCTGATGGCAGCACAAACACAAAGTAAAAAAAACACACAAAAGAAACAAATGGGAAAACAAAAAAAATAAAGACCACCTCTAACACCTATAAAGCTATAAACAAAGGGAACCAAGGAGGAATAGGTGACCAATGTGAGCTGCATAAATAAATCTTAAAGCACCATTAATTGAGGATGACTCTTCATCTCCCCATTGCATAGCTCCAAGCTTCCCTTCAATTCCTTATAATTCATGGCACATCACAAATATATTTTAGAAAAGTATATTACACCATGTAGCTCATTTAATATCTCATCAAAATGAGGCATATGATACTTAGTTTTTAATGGTTTTCTTATTCAAGGCATCATAATCTATGCATACATGCATGGTTCTAAAATAACTAAAGAAGCAAAGGGATTAGAATTGGGCCTGATATGTCTCATATCTAGGAGTTCACATATGGTCCTCTCAATCTCATCCTTAAACCATTTGAGGTGATGGTAAGGATTTGTGACCATGGGTTTGTTATCCTCAAGATCAATCACATGCTCAAACCCTCAATTTGGGGGTACACCTAGAGGTATATCATTAAAAAATGCACTGTGCTTGTCCAGTAGGGCCTAGACATTAACATGACACTCTTGCCTATCATCATCCAAAATATTAGTCAAAACCAAGCACTGAACTTCCCAATCCACATCATTGTGACAAAATATCCTCTCCATCAATTTGGTCATGACCATTCAAAGTGCATCTAAAGGTAATCCTCTCAATACCATATTCCTACCATTGGATTTAAACTTTAGCTCTATCATCTATAAGTTAGTCTGAAACTCACCAAGTGAGTGAAGCCACTGCACTCCAAGCACTATGTTGGTCTCTCAAATACCAATAATATAGAAATAATCAGAAATTATATAGTTACCCATAGTTATTCTCAACTATGGAACCCTTCATATACATCTCATGGATTCACCATTGGCTACCACCACATTGAAACCCTCAAAATATTCTATCTATAGGCCAAGTATCTCTACTAAATTAGCATTAATGAAATTTTGGGTATCTCCAATATCAATAATCACTACCATATGTTGTCCCTTCATAACCCCATGAACCTTGAATGCTTTTTACTAGGGGGTAATAGATAGTGTAGCTATGGTTTCAATAGGAAAAGTCTCTTCTATAGTCTCAACATCAACACTATCAAATGCATCATCATCATTAAGCTCATGAGGTTCTAATACGCCCTCTTCATCATCATCACTCTCCTCACATACCTTAATATATTGAGCCTTTCTCTTCTCAAAATAATTATGTCCATGTGTCCATGGTTGATGGAAGTCAAAACATAGTTTCTTTCACCTCAACACCTCCATAAGTTCTAGTGAAATGAATGGCTTCCTAACTGAGTCATGTCTCCTATCATCCTACCTAGGTGGAGGCACTCTTTGCTAAACCTTGGGAGGAAATTAGGACTTTGGAGTGAACAAATCCAAATCTTAAGCTTCCTTGATGGCCTCATGTAATGGAGGCTCAAATGCCTTCATGAATATAGCCAAAGTATACATCAATCATGCTATGAATAATGAAGTCAACCTCATCTTTGAAATATTAGGAACCATAATTGAGTCTCTCTAAACAATTATAATGTAGACATCTAAGTAACCTATCTATCTCAAGTGATTCGAATCCCTAAAAAACCTATCAGGGTCTCTCCTATAAAATGTATATTCTAACCTCTGTGTGATCTTTGTGTATGTGGTAATATACATATGCCCCTATGTTACTAGTCCATGATGCTACCTATCATGTACATCTGCCTCAAGGTGTAGGATCACAAATTTAATTATATCCTCCTCACGCATGGGATTCAAATCAAAATAGGTCTTCAGCCTTTGTATCTATGAACATGAGGTACACTTACTTGAACCATTAAAGTATGAAATAGAAATATTCCCCAAACACCTTTATAGTTTAGGTACTAGCATGTGATGATCTCTCTTGAGATTGCTTCCAATCTTCATCCTATAATAATCTATAAATGGCATATTAGCCTTGAAACCCTCTCTCAAAGTTTGGTATTTTGTCCAACAAAAATCCTCATCATGTATAAATGTTGGCTATCCCATGTGTGATGCTAAAAAATATTTCAAGAAAGAAGGCTCATGAAGACTCATAGGCTTGTTAAAAGAATGGGGGGATTGTTTCCCCAAATTGCTATTCTCACCATTTTCTCTATTATTTCCAGATTTGATCTGATTCATATTCTAAGTGAGTTGGCTCAAATAGAGAATGGTTGTTTCCTATTGTCTCACCATGTTGATGAACACTTTATTCGTAAACTCCTCATTTAGATCTTCTGCTTTGTTCCCTTCCCTATCTGCCATGTTTTTACCTTCCTTTCAAGGTGTATTCCTCTTAGAATATACCTTCATGCACTACCCAATAGGCTGCAATAAAGGTAGCTCTGATACCATTGAGATGTCTCTTTTATGATTTCACTTAAAACTTAGAAATTCAAAAAAAAACACAAACTATAGTTCTAATTTTTTAGGATGATAAGGTACAAAAATAAAGAAAAAATTATATCTTTCAAAATAATCGCTTTCAACAATACCTAGAAGCTTTAAAATATGTGGAAAATTATGGATAATAATAAACAACTAAGAAATAATTTTTATCTCATAGGTATGATTTTATTTTATGATAGAAAATGAGATAAAAATACAATAGGCCGTAAACTCCAAAATATCAATAGAAAAATGATGGAAATAAATTTTAGGGCATCTTTATGATGATAAAAATATCCATCTTTAAAATATTCAAAAAAGTCCCACTAAAACCCTTTCAAATTACTACCTAAAATCTCCAGGCAGGTTGCCCCACTTGTAAGAGACTCATATCTACCTAAAAATTAAAAATAAAGGGATACCCAGTTGATGGTGGGTTGTCCTTTTCTCTAAATTTGAATTTATTATCAATGCTGCCAATAAATATTTGATCCCTGATTTATATATGCAAATTTGAACTCAATTCAGAATCACATGAACAAAAAGCAAGGGATATATATTGAAAACCCTCACTAAAGAATTTTTTACCATCTAGGAGTGGATCTTTCATCATTAAAGCTAGGGATCATGTAGAATTTGACCTCTGCAAGCAAAATGGTTGCTAATAACAATAGCTCTAAAATTTTGAATGTGTGTATATACCCCAAATGACCTCAAGGGGAGAATATATATCCAAATACAAAAAGATGAAATAATCTCCCCATTCAAAATTAGGCATGGTAAATCCAATGTCCAAGATTAAATCATCTCCAAATAAGATCAATGGCCTAAAAGAAATCCTACACCCTTTTGGGAAGAACTCATGTGCATAAATCTATAACTTAAGTGACTTTATTATACACTTGATAAAAATATGACTTAAATTATGTCAACTTAAAACTACAAGATTCATGGTGAAAAAGTACCACCTAGTCCCCTCACTTAAGTCAACAATGAAATATAACATAAAGTGAAGGTGGTAATGGTAACCCATACCCAATATCCTCCAATGTCTCTAACCTCTTAGGTATGACCAAGGCTAAGATTAAAATAAGCCTTTGTAAGAATAGGGACATTACATAGATTTCCACTTGGAGTTTAACTTAGTGCCACTATGAGTTCTCTTATGAATTGTATAGTGAGTTCTCCTTTGAGTTAACTCCCCCTAATCCTTTATATTTGTCTTCACCAAGATATTGTAATAAAACAAATAATTGGTGATTTGAAGGACATTTTTTATACTTCCTTGAATCCTCATTGAAATTATATAAGTGCATAGGGATTGTTGAGAGCTTTCTGATGGTATGCAAAGCTCAAGAAACAGAGCTCGTATGCTCCTGGTGCAGTTGGTCAAAGTTTTAATCAACAACTGATCAAAGCTAGTCAAACTAAAAATATTGATAGTATTGGAATGTTTCTAAACTATTTCCATGGGGTAGAGCTCGTCAAAAGCTTTCCAATGCATTTTTTGTTTTGAAAAATTTGAGTCCGTATGTGCGAGTTATGACTAGTCAAAGTTATGGTCAAACTCAATAAAAATGATGACATAAAAATAAAGTGATGTGGCTAACATGTAAATAAAGTGAAATGGCATGGCAAGTAAAAAATGACACATGGAATAATGTGAGTTAATCAATTATTGACAAATGGCACTATGTGAAGAAGGACTGAGTTTATTTACATAAGAAAATCAAGGGTTTTAAAAAAATGGTAAAGGTTTTTAAAGCCTATCCTATCCCCACGAATGTGGGATTTAAATCCTTTGTAAAACTACAACCACCAAATAAAACAAGAGGTGGTTGGGAAGTATCGAACCCAAACCCCTCACTTACCAATTCAAGTGCCTAACCACTCCATCATCCATAGACGATTGAAACTAAGTGAAGGATCTTTTATTTAAAATAGAGATTGGCATGATTTGATGTGAAAGGCAAGGGATTTGACCCTGTGACCTATGGTAAAAAGGAAAAGTGTCTTACTACTATGCCTAGGTGTTACAGTGACTATATAAAGGCATGAATTGAGTGTTATTAGGCATTTGGGATTTGGTTATGTTTTTCATTCACACAGACTAGTGTCTATTCATCCTCAATTTTGAGGCATGTATAGACATTTTCAGTTCTTGGGCAAAACTATAAAGTTGTTCTATACTCTGAGACGGTTCTATTGATATGGTATTTTCCTAATTTTGAATTCATTTGAGCCATTTTGAAAAGAATTTTGGAGAATATTTTGGTGGATAACTATGGGAAAGTAATACTACACACGTGAGAGGAAGGTGAAAAGTTTGATCGTGAGTTCTGGGACTTTTCAAAGGACTATATATTGTTTTATTATAGTTTTTAGAGAATCCATTTGATGATTGTAAGATTTGAAATATTTGAAAGATATGAAAATGGAATTTTTTGTAATCTAGCAAACCTAGAGATGTAGCCCGATTAGTGGGTGAACTCTGTTATCAACCTTTTTGTCATTAGTTATCTATTTTTGCATTCTTTTCCACATTTGATTTGGTTATTAATAATTTTGGATGAAAAGTTAATCATAATGGAAATTAATGGATATTTCAGAAACTTTGGATTTTTTGAATGGGTAAATAAATGAACTTACAACTTTTTTCATTCAGTTTCGATTCCATTGATAAATCAACCATTTCAATCAGTTTAAAGATCAAATTTGAGTCAATTCCATTTTAGTTAAATAGGAAAATGACTATTTGATCAAGTATCCATTTTGTTAATGTTTTCACATGGAAATTAGTGTGGAGTTTATGGATGATTTTGATATCAAAGCGATTCTTACTAGTTGTTAATAATTTTTGTACATTATGTTAGTGATATTTTATTTATGTATTTACATAGAAGCATAGGCTATTTGGGACTAGCTTGAAGTGATGGTTTTCTATTAGTAGATGTAGTTTCCCATGATTTTTTTTGTTATTAGGCATGATGATACATATAATTATGTCATGTTGATGAGAGTAGGCATAATGGATGGCTAAGCTAAACATGATTATTGTGAATGTGAGCAAATATCAATATTGACAAGATCGAAGGATCATTGAGATCTAGAGGAGATTAAACTCCCTTTCCACCTAGCCAATAGAAAAGCTCAGATAGAAGAAATGTTATCGAGAGGATCTCAATGTATTAGATGAATCTATTTGTAGTTACTTCTCAAGATGAAAATATGTAGCACAACATTGTAGTGTATGACATTCTGATCATGTACCATAGAGAAATGTAGACACAGGAAGGCTCCTATCATTTTACGTACCTGTCAACATTCAGAGTCCCCAATTGAACATAGGATACCATTTGAAACCTTAGACATTATCTTACATTGTATGAGAGATTCCAGATAGCAATTTATAGTATTCTTTGAGGGATGGCTCATTAGACTCATATTTGATTGGAAAATTAGTTTGTGTTATGTGACAGCTGATGTGGTATGATGAATTATCTTGCCAACTTTGCCACTGCCTCTTGTCAAGATAGTTGGTAGCAAAGATGGCACTATTGAAGGTATGGCAACATGTTATTGTACCTTGAGATTTATGGTTGAGAGATGATTCTCAGACATAGTTACCCTATATGTCATTCCTTTACAAATGGATGAAGTTGTCTTGGGAAAGTTCTAGCTCACTACTCGATAACCATTTATGATGGACGATGGAGATGGTATAAAGCTTCATCTGGATCATGGCTAGATAATTTAGTTTGAGATAGGGAATGTTACTTGACCTTGTCATGGCTATTTAAGTGAGACTTTGGACTTGTATACACTAGGACATCATCTTGAACCTAATGTAGAGGATGAGTTACATGAAGGATCATCTAATGATCTACAAGTCAACCATTGAAGGAGCCAGGCCTACACTGAGGATTCAATTGCTAGTAAGGAATCTTAGGTGGTAATAACAATTTGGCATAATTAGATTTCAACTTATTGAAAAAGGATTTTGAGCATTTTTGGTTTTTCCTTTGTTATATGCTCACATTTTTGATAAAAACAATAGAATAATGTGTTAGGTAGAATGTATAAATAAGACCCCTATGGGTAATGTTTTGATATACATCTACTATTCTGTTATGCATTAGTCAAAAGACCCATGTGGGAACTATTTTTAATATGGATATAAATGTATTATAAGACCCCTTAAACAGGGAAGTTTGTTATATTGTATGGAGTCACTTGTAGGGAAGATTTGAGTGATAGGTTTATCATGTTTAGATCATCTTCTCACATATATGGTAGGTAGATTCCATTTTGAATGGAAAACAATACACTTAGGTTGTACAAAGGATGACCAATATGTCTATTCATTTTCAAGTTACACCTAGTGATTTTTTGGCAATGTTTTGGCAACATCACTATTTGGGTTATGATGGTCATGTAGGTAGGTCAGTAGACACCGTCTATTATTGGCAATTGGTAGTCTATTTTATACTGATCATTTATAGCATATGGTCACTTGAGAGGACAGATCGAGGTATAGTTATGATCTAATTTCATATTGGTTTTGACACAATATTTTGGTCTTTGATAATCATTTATGTAACCTTTATATTTTTTATTATTAATTACTCTATAGATGCCTATGTATTTTTTAATAGGAACAAGTGAATAGACCAGTTCCATGGTAAGATATGGATATGGTAAAGGCATTATTCGTTATTAGACAAATTTTACACTTTAAGTTTTGAGTGTTTTTAGTTGGTTATAGATTGGTATGTTCATAACATTGTTAAGAGTTACAGGATGCAAATAGGAAACTATTTAAGACACCAACATTTGTTAGCCAATACTCAATAGGGGCATTCCATATTTTTCAAAGAGGTATGAGTTATATTCAACATAACTATGTAGCTCAAGTTTTGGTTTGAATCCTTGACATCAAGATAGCCATTATGTGGGTTATTTTGGATATGATATATACCTTTATGCAGACTTGTTATGAAAAGACTTTGAAAATATAATGTGGATCATCTAACTCTTATTTTGATAGAGTTTGATAAAAGATGAAACCACTTACTATTCAGTTGATTGAAACCATCAAGAGGGAATAACACTTGTGGATTATATGGTTCATTTGAATAGTTTTACCTAGCATAATTATACATGATTAATATGATTTCATTTTCTTCAACTTATTAATTTTAGAGAACTCCTTACTATTGGATCCAGGGAAGGAATTTTTAGTAAAATTTATGTTTGGAAGAGTTTATATTTACTATCTCCTTTTTCAGTTTTCCTTTTTAATAGACTTTTTGGGAAAACTAACTCAGTTGGATGAGTTGTGGAGGTATGAACCATGGAGCAGTCAGATGGTGAAGGAAGCCTCAAGATAGGTTTAAAATACTTAGTTTTAACTGATATTTTTATACAGTTACTTATAGATTTACGAGTTAGTAAATAAACTCTTATTGTGGAAATTCTCTAAGATAACATTAGAGTTTGAAAGATATAGGGAAAGATTCAAGGGACACAACAATTATTGTTTTTAGTTTCCTTAAATATCTTCAGGTAATAGATATTATGCATTAGTCACCTTAGGTTAGACAAATCACTGCACATTTCCATATTGTGCATATGTATCTAAGTTCTACTGTATTATGGGTAATGTTTGTATTTAAAACTTATTATAATCTCATATGAGTACTATCTAAGACCCATAAATTAGCAACATTTTTAATGCAAGTATGTGTAGTTTTTTGTAAATCCTATAGGTTTATGTAGCATAATGCGATTTCCCGTATGTGATAATAAAGTTAATACTTTAACCTTCATGTAGTGCAGGGGTTGAGAGAAGCACTAGATATTATGACTATTTTGGGTAAAAAGGTCAATTTGGTAGAATATAGGTTTGTTTCACTCTCCATATATATAAGTTGTAATTGCAATTCGATAGTTGACTTCTTGTAGGTTTCTATACATTGATATAGAGGACCGTTGAGCAGATGTAGAGAGTATTCAGACTTTTAAAGACTAAAAGATTCTTGTTGGGTAGGTTTGATCTAGAGTATATTATTTAATCCTCACTTAAATTGTACCATTTCATAGCTATTTTTGAGATCTTTTTGATGCTATGTAAAACTTGATAAATAGAGCTTGTATGCTCTCAATGTAGCTAGTAAAATTTTGGGTCAACAAGCAGTCAAAGTTGGTCAAACTAGAAACATTTATGGTCTTGAAATGTTTTTAATCCAATTTCATGGGGTATATCTCATCAATATATTTCTAACACATTTTTTTTTGGAAAAATGGAGTCCATATGTGCAAGTTATGACTAGTCAAAGTTATGGACAAACTCGGTAAAAATGATGGCGTGGCAATAAAGTGACATGACATGGAAATTATAAACTAACATGTGGTATAATGTGAGTCAATAAATGATTGATAAATTTCATTACATGAAGAAGGATAGAAACCCAACCCCTCACTTACCAATTTAAATGTTTAACCACTCCGTCATCCACAGATGGTTGAAAGTAAATGATCTTTTATTTAAAATAGAGATTGGTGTGATTTGATGCCAAAGATAAGGGATTCGATCCCATGATGTGTAGTAAAAAGGATGATTGTCTTACCACTATGCCTGGGGGCTTCAATAACTATATAAAGGCATGAACTGAGTGTTATTAGGCATTCATGGTTTGGCTATGTTTTTCATTCACACAAACTAGTTTGCATTCATCCTCAATTTTGAGGCATCTACATACATTTTCAGTTCTCCGGCGAAACTAGAAAGTTTTTCTAGACTATGAGAAATTTTTGTTGATATGTTGTTTTCCTAATTTTGAGTTAGTTTGAGCCATTTTGGAAAGCGTTTTTGAGATGCTTTTGGTAGAAAACTATGGTAAAGTGATACTGTACACGCGATACGAAGGTGAAAAGTTTGATCATGAGTTCTAGGAATTTTGGAAAGATTGTCTACTATTTTATTTCAATTTTCTGATTATAAGATTTTACATGCTTTAAATTTATAGAAATGGATCAGTTCATATTCTAGCAAACCCAGAGACGTAGCCCGATCAGTGGGTGAACTCCATTATCAACTTTGTTGTCATGAGTTGTCTATTTTTTCATTATTTTCTATATTTGATTTAGTTAATCATCTTGGATGCAAATTTAATCATAATGGCAATTAATGGAGATTTGGGAAACTTTAAGTTTTTTTGAATGGGTTGATTGAATGGGTAAATGAATTAACTTACAACCTTTTTCATTCAATTTTGATTTCGTTGATAAATCAACCATTTCATTCAATTTAAAGATCAAATTTGAGTCAATTCCTTTTCAGTTAAACATGAAAATGACTATTTGATCAAGTATCCATTTTGTAAATGTTTTCACATGGAAATTAGTGTGGAGTTTATAGATTAATTGGTAAGCAAGGTGATTTAATAGATCAGTCACTTATTTCACATCCTCTTGCACATTTATGAATACAAGCAAGGTCATCATTATTTTAGAATTCTTTGTGTGCTCACTCTACCAGAAGATCACCTACTAGATTATTTTGACATATAATCTTTAACTTGTATACAAGTTTAAAGCTATAAAAAATTATAATTTTGAATTTACTGCTAAGTGAAAATCTCATAGATCAAATTCACAAGTCAGTTGTCTTGACTACAATGAACATATCAAATTTATATCATAGTTGGAATTTATAAGTCAATTTTTTTGGCTACAATCAAGAAGAAACTAATCTTTTATGCGAGTGAGAAATGAAATCAAACAATTATATTATTAATAAATATAGTAAATTAAAAGTATCTAAAACATGAAATTCATGTTTTACTCTAGTCAAAGTCATTTAACACTAAGCTTTGGTACATTTGAATAAATATTATGTTATTTTGCTAAAATCCATATTCATTTGAGCATTGTTAGAGAGTAGAATGCTAAAATATGTGTAGATATTGCATAATAAACATATGCAGCATTAATAAAAAATAATTTTCCAAAAATGATTATGTAGTGAGAATTAAATATTGTTGGAAAACAAAATAATGAGACCGAAATTGTAAAATACAAACCTTTATGAGATTATGCTTTTATAACATTAGATATGTTGGGCATGGTAAAAGAAAATGATGTCAATATTCATAGATGTGAGATATGTGACCTGTAAAAATAAAAGTGCATAGTTAGAAAATTTTTAGTCCTTATTTAATTCAATATAAACATTTTATTTGCATTTGCCCATTAATTTATAATAGATGAAGTAGATTTTGTCAAATAACTCCAAACTGAATTATTACTTGTATCTATGGAATTTTTTCAAAAATTTTCAAAGCATGTTGGCCACTACATAACTCATAAATTTTCACTATTTTCTTATGCAAACAAAAGCATAATGATTTGTTACTATTATTTTTATAACTTTTATAAGAATCTAACTAATACGCTATTATTAAGCTATCTAAAAACTAAAATAATATTAAAACTTATTCCCTATGTAAAAACATTAACTCTTGACTAGAAGTTCACAAAAACAAAGCAAAAGGATTAAAATATTAAAATTATAGCTTTGAATATCACATAAAATGTTTTCAATTCAAAATATCTATTTATTCATGTAACTTAGGATTCATGTTTTTTCTATTTTTTTACTAAGAATGAAGACAAAAAATATTTTATGTAAAAATAATGATGCACAATTGAAGATAATTTACCTTGGCATAAAGTCTTCTAGATTTGACAAGTTTTGTAAGACAGGTTAACATAGTTGTGTTATGTCTGCAGCTATACAAAAATGGTAATAATAAATAGGGACAACTCCATAAAATATCTTTTTACTTAAAATGTAGTGCATCTTAACTATATTAAAAGTATTTATAGTCATTACTTAATTTTAAAAAATTACAATTAAAGATAGTTACTTCTCTATCATTGGCTTCTATCAGCTAATCCAATGTATGACATGTAAAGAATCTAATATTGAAGGGGCTACCATGATTCTTGGAAATGGTTGAAGTGTTTCCATATAGCTGGTGCTGGACTATTTTATTCAAAATAATTTCAATTAATTTATATAAAAGATAATATATAGTTGTAGATGCATTGTTAAAATTTGATAATAACATAATATAATATGATTTTTGAATTAAAAATAGCTATGATACCTAACCCTGAAAGATATGATGGATGTTTCACTCATTGTGCCTTGTACAAATCCCTCTTTTATCTACTACACTAGTAATGCTTGGTCTTGATCCAAGTGAAATGGCCCAATTTTTTTATAAAAGTTAGCCAGTCAGCCTCAAACAAATTCTATTATTTAATCCATACCATTAAAAAAATTACTATTTTTCTTTGCCCACTAATATATTAAATCTAAATGGCAATGAAATTCAACAATAATTCTATGTTAGAAGCAGATAGATGCTAGAGTAATCCCCTATGACTTTTGCATGTTTAAGGGTAAGAAAATGCAATAGTCTATGAATTATTCATCTTTATAGTATTAGAAATGTATTGAAAGAAAATTGTTCAATACCAATGGTTTATTTCCCTTGAAATTTTATTCTTTTAGTACAAATCCATGTATGTTTTGCTTTTTTTATGCAATTTAACTAAAGTGAGATATAAAATTTATTTTTTTCAATGTCTCATCTTTGGAATCAAATTGAGGATTTTGGATGTAGTAACAAAATTTGTAGTGAAGGCAACTTGAATAATAACAATAACATAGACATTATTAGTAAAGATTGAGAACATAATATTTTAAATTTTTTTTCATGATGATGTGGCATCCATGTTCATATTACAAAAAAAATAATATTGTTAAAACTTGGAAGTGGAAAACTATAATCATTTTTTTGTTTTATACCATGAATGTTTAATTAGAAGACTAAGTGTAAGTCTTAGAGGTGGAATTTAAAAAATGTATGTATGCAAAAGAATTTCATGTTTATTAGTTTTATTAAATCTTGCACGATTAATCATGACTTGTATTCCTTGATGCTCATCTCATCGTCTCTAATCTTGGACATATCTAAATATGTGTTTCATAATTCAAGGCCAAGAGTTATTAAAAGTATAGTTTCAAATTCATGTTAATATGTTATTTATTAACGTTGTTAAAAGTTATGGCTAATTTTATAAGGGAGAGAAATATATTACCTATTTCATTTGTCTAGTATGCCTCCTTCTAACTCTTTTCTTGTTTGCAAGCTATCCAATTTAATGTAACATATTGTGTGCTTATTCCTTAAACAAGAGTAATTGTTTAATTTTAATGTTGATATAAGCAAAGGGCCAACCTTTTTTCTATCAATTGTTCATGTCATACACATTTTTCAAGACTTTGTTATAGATAACATGATATTTTTATTGTACTTATGACTTTTGTCCTGGGTTAGGTGTAACTTGTTCAACAAAAAAAATAGGGGTCAACAATGGGAAAATACAATTACAAAAGACTGGAAAATTTAAAATGAAAATATTTAATGTATTTGCTTATAAATTTATAAATATGTTTCAAAACTAAACATACAAGGATTTAGAAGAAATATTTTTTATATTAGCTGGTGAGGATTCAGAATCATGGATTAAGCTAAATGAGTACATTACTCCAATTAATTTGTATTTCCACCATGACTACTATGTCATTGAAGTTGAGTTTTGGTATGGGGATATACCCTCAACCAAATTTTCATACATGTTTTCATCTTTAACTACTTTGGATTATAAATTGAATATAACTAAGCAGAAACTAGACTTGTACAAGAAAAAATATGAACAAGCATTGAAATATTTGACATAGTCAAAGATGTGATAAAATCATTCATTGGATTAAAGGTTCATAATTTGAGTGAGAAAGATCAATTGGCTGAAAAGCTTAAAAACTAAGGAGACACTAGTTTATTACAATCACACATCTCAGCACTAGACTGAATTGAACACTCAACATAACAAACTCAAAAATGAGTTGGAATGTGTTAATGGAGACACAATCCAATTAAAAAATGACAAGTACAAAATATAAATTGAACCAAAAATTGTGTAGGAGAAAGTGAAGCAGTCAAATAAACTTCAATCACATTTAGATAAGGCACAAAGTGAATTAAAATATGTCAAAATCTTAGTCTCCAAAGAGATAATAACTATGAGTCAAGTTATTTCTTTATTTTCATGAAACCATGGACCCATTCTAAATTTGAGGAGCATAATAGGGCATTTTTTTAAGTCACAACACTTATAACAAAATGGATTACACAACATAGTTTTGATAATTCATCCAATGTAAGACATTATTATTCTTGGAAGATGAAATCAGTTTGAGTAGTGTGCATTGACTAAGTTTCTAATTTTATTATTCTAAAAATTTCAATGCTATCCACTATGCAAAAAATTAAAAAAATTACAAGACAAAAATACCACTAGATGTAACATATAACTGAGTGTGATGAGGAGATTCAACAAGTATATTATTCTTGTTATTAGGTTATAAATTATATTTATAATATAAATTTTACATTCTAAACTGGCTATTCCATACAATATTTTTTATCTTTACATTCAACAAGTATATTATTCTTGTTATTAGGTAATAAATTACATTGATAATATAAATTTTACATTCTAAACTGGCTATTACATAAATTTAAAAGACAAAAATACCACTAGATGTAACATATAACTGAGTGTGATGAGGAGATTCAACAAGTATATTATTCTTGTTATTAGGTTATAAATTAGATTGATAATATAAATTTTACATTTTAAAATGGCTATTCCATACAATATTTTTTATCTTTATATTATATTATACTTCCTAGAGGAGGTATCATTCTAATTAATATATTATTACACAAATCAAGATATTTGATATTGCTGAGGTTCCCAAAATTTTAAGGAATATTTCAATCAAGAGTGTTGTCTGAGATATCTATTTAAAACAACTCTCCAAAAACATCCACTTTCAGTTCTAGTGGATCATATGCAACTTCTTCTTGACATATACTTTAGTTATGGTGGATCATGTATTTCATACATTTAATAGATGTTCTATGTGCTTAAATTGAAATGGAAGAGACTAACTAGCTTTAAAATAACATGCTGCCAATTTTTGAGTATTGAATTCTACCATAAATAAAATAGGCATAGGCATGTGAATAGAATAGTTGGTAAAAATTTTAACTAGTTTACACTGTCAGACCCTAACCAAAGTCAGACAAAGACTTGAATTTCAAACCTAGAATCTAAAATCAAGTACGCTCATAGTAAACAAATTACCTCTAAACTCTCTACATAGGATATTCAACATAACAAGTTTAATGAAATTTTGATGTCCCAATCCATTGGATTGTATTTATTCATTATTGTTTCATCAATAATTAAAAATCATCACAATATTTTACATGAATCTATATCTTTATAATCCATCATTGTGCTTTACTAAATATATACGAAGCCCTAAATTATAAATCTTAAGGGGTAAATCAAGTAAACACATCATAAATCATGAGAGTCTTTTAACTGAAGAACATTTAAATTGATTATTTGTTTAAAAAAATGATATAATCTAGTACAAGAGAACAAGAACAAGATTTTGTAACAGATAATGCAAAAATTATAGATGGAGATAAGATACTTAAATTAATATTCAATATGGATGGCATGGTGTTGACCCCACACTGAACAAACATAATGCAAATCTTAAATAAATGTTTTTTGGAAAATATTAAAACATATCCATAGCCTATAATTCAAAATAAAATCATGTATACCTAACAAAAGAGACCAAACAAGTTTTTTATAGATAGATGAAAGTTATACAAATGCATAGTTAATGTCATTAAAAGCTAACTTTATATTTGAATTAGTCGGCAAAGAGATAATATAAGTCTTTTACAAAGTGGAATAACAACTTTTTTAATGGTAGAGATAAAATTATATTATCATTTTGAAGTTCATTGGCTAGAGTTTTAACATTATGGGGAATTTTACTTGGATTAATACTGGGAATTAATGATGTGGTAGATAGAGGAGGGTTTTGTAAAAGTTGGGTATGTTTTTCCATTTAGTGTTTCATTTATTCACATCATGTAGACTGCATTGTTTGAATAGTTTACATCGAATGCTAAATCAACTCACCAAAAAAATGGTAAGAGATTAAAAATATCTATCTTCATGTAAAATATTTATATGGTTTGGTGAATTAATTGAAGTGAATAATGTTTAAGAAACTACAAGAAATAGCTAGGTAGGGATTTGTTTGTTGTTAACTAAGTATCGATTCTCATATTCTCTAAGACACAACATTTAGAAATTTGTTTATAGTTGTGGATTTGAATCAAGCATAGTGAAAATTCTATAGCAATGATCTTATTTGTACATTATTCAAAGAATATATGCATCAATATGGAATTTTATTTAATCTTTTTCAAGTAAGATAAAAAAATGATGAAGCTAGGGATAATACCTAGCAAGGAAAAAATACATGATTATAGATGAATAGAAAGAACATGTGTTTTGTCATTAACATTTCAACTATTCTTGACCAAGAATCCTATAATTTACAACATTGTGCAATGACTTTTTTAACTTTTGAGGAAATCAAATGTTTTTATCCGCTTAAATGGTAACATGTATGTCATCAATATTTAATATTGGTCTATATATTTGAGTAAAGGATTTGAACCAAAACATATATAATGCAATGAAGTAAATATAAATATCTATTAAATAGGGATAAATTAAAATTTAGTAGAATAGGATCTATTGATATTTCGAAATATGGAATGTTTATATTCCAAATATCAATAACTAATTACACAAGCATGCACAATATCAAAAAGGATTTTCAAAAACTACAAACATATTTCTCTTGTAATTCTTGTTTTTTATTAAACTAAATTAAATAATTATAGACATCAAACCATTCTATCTCAAAACATAAACAATTGCAATAAAACATTTAAATCTTTAACAAGCACAAGTACGCATATATGACGATCATTGTAAATATATTTAATCTAGAATCTAATTATAGTTAAATATCCTAGATTTTTAATCCTAACCAAATAATTAAGGCTACCAAGTTATAAAACTCAATATGCATTATTGATCAAATCCATTATTAGTAATTTGTAATCACATTTTCCCATAGATGGCCCCCTTTTATTTTTTTATTTTTATTTTTTTCTAGACTATGAAGAAAGTCATAGCCTACAAGCTCATGAATGCATTTAATTTATATCCATGAATTAAAATTTCCATGCCCTTGATACTATATATTATCATTAGCATCATAATGGCCTTTTTCATCACCTTTTTTTGGTATCTTTGAGAAGCAACATTCCTTGTCATAAAGTTATTTGCATTAGCTTTATAAAAATAGTACAAATAAATCTTATTATTCTATAATATTAATATTATTTAAAGGTGAAAATTTTCTCATGTATATACCAATTCTGAAAAAATTGAAAAAATGATTTCAAAAATGATGGAAGATACAAATATATTCTGAAAAATCAAAAGAAGGTTCAAATGATTTGTAAAATTTGAACATGAATCGATTTGAAGACAATTTACTTGGCCACCTTTCTTAAAATTTATTTCTTAATCCACACAAGGTTCAAAGTAGTAATTTAAAATAAAAATAGACCAAAGTTGAGATACAAACATTAAAGACATCAAAAAATTTTACAATGCAATTCTTGGAAGATAAATTATATACCATTGAGAATAAATCTATATGGACCAATGAAAATAAGTTTTAAGTTTAATAAATGACTACAATATTCATTAGGATAAATTCACTATACTTATGTAAGATGACCTCCATCAAGAGCCTCTTGCATATAGGTTATAGGTGAAAAAATAATTGATGGATTTTTACTGAAGATGAGATTCCTTCTCTTTAATGTATTAAACTATGTGATGTAGAAAAAGAAGCAAAAATTATCGAAGACATACCTTTTGATACATATCTCCATTTGAGCGCATCTTCACACCAAAATTATTAGGTAAAAAATATCAATGATGGCATAGCTTACCATTCTAGTTCTATACATTTTCGATATTTTTTGAAATTAATCTATGACCACCTAAGGGATTGAAATTATAGATTAAAATTATTTTTCAATTTTTTCTAAATTTTAAAAATATTTATTTTTTGAATCAAACTTTAACTTTAGGTAAAATTTATTTGATAGGTTAATTTTATAGTTTAATTTTTTTGGATACTTTAAGAGCTGGACGCACTTGCATTCAAAACTTACTAAAAATAATAGATAGTAAAAATAACATGTTGAGTTTTATTATATTTAGACTTTATTTTTAGAGTTCTAAATTTTTTATGTCAACTCTAATTCTGAGTTCAAGCTTATTTATTCATGATTTTTAATTATTTAAATTTATTCAATATGAATCAATACTATTTATTGTATAAAATATTGGCCTATTGGTAATTTTAATATTTTTATCGTATTCTAGTTCATTATTTGTTATCAGATCAAGTTTGAATCTTATACATGTAAGACATGGTGACAGGACAAGGAGGAATTACTTAGATGAATTGTACTATGCAAGAGCTATAGAGGCAAGTCAAATAATTAATCTAGATTATTGTGAATAAAGGATAAAGGAGAGTAAAGGATGATGTATAAGATGACACATAACATGAATATAAAATTCCATAATAGGAGCAACAAGAACAACCACCATCAATCAAAGAGAGGATGGTTAGAGATTTAGAAGGAAAGAATGAAGGAATCAAGGTTGATGTTCTAGATTATGGAGGAAGTTTAAAACCATAGGAGTTGATATATTATATGAAAAACATGAATAATTTGTTTGAGTACATGACTATGAGAGAAGATAAGAAGTGAAAGTTTGCATGCATGAAATTAAAGGGTCAAGCAATGATTTGGTGGAATCACCGGTAGAAAGAATGATACAGAAAAGATAAAGCAAATATCATATCATGGAAAAATATGGAGAAGAATTTGAGGGAGAAATTTCTTCATGTGGATTATGAACAAACCCCATATAAAAGATTTAAAAATTTGAGATAGAAGGATCATAGTATACATGAGTATATAGATGATTTTTAAAAGATTTGCATACGTGCGGAGCCTAATGAGATAGAAGAGTAGATGGATGAAATGTATGTAAATAGTTTTAAGTTTTATATTCATGATGAATTAAACAACCATAGAATACATTGTATGGAAGAATATTATCATTTAGCCTTGAAGGTAGAAGAAAAAAAAATAGATATAATTTTAGAAGAACATCTATTTGGCTAAGAAGAGGACAGTCACCTCCAATAAGGGGATGAGGTGGATTTCATAAAAATAGAGGTGGATTTAATATGACTCAAGGAGATTCATCATGTGGTCTAGAAAGATAAGAAAATAAAATATAAGGGTTTTAAAACCAACAAAGAGGAAGAAGAATTCATAGAGGATAACTCTATGGTGGTGGTATAGGATGGTTTCCAGATCAACATAGGTCATATGTTTCTTACAGATATGGATATCAATTTTATAGCGTAATTGAGTGTCTACACTATGAAGATCAATAAATGAGGAAAAATAATCTCCCAAAATTGAATTTAGTTGAAGCTGAAATAGAAGAAAAAAATATTAAAGTTGGAATAATAGATATTGGATAAAATCTCATAATGAGAAGAACAATAATTGGTCGAAGGAAAGAACATGTGAAAAATAAAGAAGGTGGTGATGCATGGCTGCAAATAAATATCTTTCGTATAAGGTGTACTTTAGGAAGTAAGTTATGTAAGGTAATTATAGATGGTGGTAGCTTTAAAAATATGGTTTCTAAAGATATGTTATTTCTATGCATTAGTAGAAAATAATGAAGATACATAAGTGGTGAAAATATAAGAAGAAGCAGTGGTGTTTAAATAATATGTAGATGTTATACCTGATGAGTTACCACATAGTTTACCAGTAAAGAGAGATATTCAACATTATATTGATTTGATTCTAGAATCAGCGCTAAACAATCAAGAAACTTATAGGATGAGTCCAATAGGACATGCAGAAATAAAAAAGTAGGTTATTGAATTGGTGAGGAAGGGTGTAGTAATAGATAATATGAGTCCTTATGAAACAACAATGTCACTAACTACAAATAAAGATGGAGGGTGGAGACTATGTGTTGATATTATAGTAATCAATAAAATTACAATAAAGTATAGGTTTTGTATACCTCATTGGGATGATATGATGGATGTTCTTGGAAGAGCTAAATATTTTATCAATATTGATCTAAGAAGTGGTTACTATCATATTTAAATTCATGAAGGAGATTAATGAAAAAAAACATTCAAGACTAGAGATGGTTTGTATGAGTGGATGGTGGTGTCATTTGAGTTATCTAATGCACCAAGCACAATAATAAGGTTGATGAACACAATTCTACAAGAATATAATAGTAAGTTTGTGATGTTTTATTTTGATGATATTTAAATATTTAGAAATATTAAAAAAGAGCACTTACAACATATGAGAATGGTATTAGATTTATTAAGAAAAGAAAATCTTTGTGTGAATTTGAAAAAGTGCATATTCATGTAGAATAGTTTGGCATTCTTAAGATTTTTAGTTTTATCATATGGTGTAATAATGGATGAAGAAAAAGTGAATTTAATTTTATATTGGCCTATCCCAAAGAGAATCATAAAGGTAAGAATTTTACATAATTTAACAGCTTTTTATAGAAATTTTATTAAATTATTTGGTAGTCTTTTTAAACCAATAACAAATTGTATGTAAGGAAAAGAATTTGAATGGAAAAGGACAACAATAGAAAGCTTTGAGTTGTTGAAGAAGAAATTTACAAAAATTCATATTTTAGCATTACCATATTTTAGCAAAGTGTTTAAGCTTGATTTTGATTCTTTGTTTATGATAATTGGTGTTATGTCAAGTCAAGAAGGGAAGCCAATAACACATTTTAGTGAAAAATTAAATGAGGTAAGTAGAAAGTATTACATGTTTGATTTTGAATTCTATTTGACTTTACCAAACATTAAGACATTGGAGACATCACCTGGTGCCTAAAGAGTTTATACCATTTATTGATCATGAGGATTTGAAGTATGTGAACACACAAAATAAGTTGAATAGTAGGCATGTAAAGTGAGTTTGTTTTGTATATATTTATACTTTTGTGATTAGTCATAAATTAAGAAAACAAAATTAGGTAGTTGATGTGTTGAGCAAGCGAGTGGGGTTGATTATTACGATGGTGAGTGAAGTAGTTTTATTTTAATTTATTAAACAAGTATATGATATTGAAATATATTTTGGAAAGATAGTTGAGAAATGCCATATTCCAATAATAGGTGATACAAGTAATGTTTATGAAGAATATATTATACATGATGGTCATCTCTTTAGAGGTAAACAATTATATATTAAAATCTGGTCTCTAGGAGACACTATAATAATAAAATTGCATAACTCTAGATTGTTTGGATACTTTGTAAGACAAAGACAATAGATTTGGTGGATGATAACTATTTTTGTGCAAGGATGAAAAGGGATGTGACAAGATATATTTTAGGGTGCAAGATATGTTAGGTGGAAAAAGGACATCCATAAAACATAGGCTTGTACATGGCATTAGCGGTTCCAAGTGGACCATGAGAAGATTTGAGTATGGATATTCTATTTGGATTATGAGTCACACAAAGAGGTAATGATTTAATTATTTTTTATAGATAGGTTTTGTAAGATGGTTCATTTTATTTCATGTAAGAAAACCAATGATGCCACTAGAGTTGTAGAATTATTTTTTAAGGATATTGTGAGATTTCATGATGTTCCAAAATCCATTACATCAGATAAGGAGAAAAATTTAAGTCATTATTAGAGGACCTCATGGAGGAAAATGGGGACTAAGATAAAATTTTGTAATGCATACTATCCCCAATGTAATGGCAAGATAAAATTTGTAAGTAGTAACTTGCGAAATTTGTTGAGATGCATAGTTAGAGAGAAGCCTAGGGAATGGGACTTGGCTTGACCACCAAGTTTAGTTTGTATATAATAGTTTAGATAAGATGTCAACAAATAAATTATAATTTTAGACTATTTATGGAAGAAATGCTATGAGTGTTTTATATTTTTTATAGTTACCAATTATAGAACGAGTTAGTGATGATGAAGAAGCGTTTGTAAAACATATACAATAGTTACTTGAAGAAGTAAGAAAAAAATTGAAGGAATGTAATAAAAAAGATAAAGTATCAAGAGATTTTAGAAAAAGGTCAAAAATATTTGAATAAGAATATTTAGTTATGGTTTACTTTAGGAAAGAGAGATTTATGAAAGACAAATATAATAAGTTGAAATACAAGAAAATTGGACCATGCAGAATTGGGAAGAAAATTAATGACAATGTTTATGATGTGAGTTTAAAATATATTTTTTATATTGATTTAGTATTTAATTTTTTAGTTTTATATTATTTCCAAAGAGAATATGGTGAAGGTTAAGAGTATGAAAAAGAAAATTGGAAGCAATAGGTGCCAAAGACAAAGAAAGAAAAGATAGTGTAGGTTATAGATAAGAAGACAATAAACACAAGGCAGGGAAGTTATGATGAGTATTTAGTACAGTGGGAAGGATTGCAACATAAAGAGAAAACTTGGATTATAGAATGAGAGTTGAAGAAGATTTATATAAATAAATTACAATAGTACAATTAGAGCAACTCGTAGGAGCTAAATTATTGTCAACTAGAGGAGAATGATGTAAAAAAAAGAGGCCAAACTTTTGAAGACCATGAATTTTGATCTGTAGCTCCATTTGCTCCCATCTTTTCACCAAAATGACTGAATCAAAATTTTGGTACTACCATAACCCACCCTTCTAGTTATGGGATGTTTTTTATATTTTTTGAAGGCCATATGTGACCATCTGAGAATCCAAAAGTGCAGTTTAAATTTTTTCTAGGTTTTTTCTAAATGTAGAGATTATTTTCTTTTGTAACTAGAGTTTAAATTTAGTTGAAATTTATACATGTTAATGTTAGACTTTAGTTTATTTTTAGAGATTTCTAGAGTTGTGCATGTTTGCATGTAAAACTTAATAAAAATAATAGTTGTTAAAAATAGTAAGTCAAGTTTTATTATTTTTAGAGTTTTGAATTTTGCATGTCAAATCCAATTAAAATTTGAGGCTTATTAATGTATGGTTCATAACTATTTAAATTTATTCAATATGAATCAATACTATTTACTGTTCATAATCTTTGTCTATTGGTAATTTTATTGTCTTGATAGTATTATGGTTCATTAGTATGATAAATACAAATGCATAGATTCAAAATAATGCATCAAGATAGTTAATCTATCTCCAAAATTATTTAAAATTAAATTATATAGTATTCATTTTCATAACTTAATGACATTTATAATGGTCATTGTTTACAGATTGTCTTGTCCAAAATAGATTTAAGACATCTTTAGATGCATTTATTTGTCAAAGAAAGTTTAATAAGTTAGTTGAATTTTAAAATATATGTTTTATGTATGGAGAAAGAGGTTTAGAGCTAAGCTAACAATTAATTTTTCAAATAATGTGCCTTGATTACTATTATTTGTATCTATAACACTATATAGAATCACATTTTATGAAAACAATGGTGCACAATTTTGGAATTAAACTATACAATGGTTAGAATTCACATAAGTCTGTAGATGAAATTTTCATATAAGACTAAGGATTGCGACATTTGATAAATAAAATATAGTATAAATTGTAAAAAAAATAATATAAATATCATAAATGACAAATTTAAGGCATCATAAAATATGTATAATATTAGAAGTTTAGTCTATAATTTAGATAATTTTTAAACTATGAAAAGTAAATATTTTTAATCTGCTAGATCACTTTCGTTATGACAATTTTTTGAATTGGTAACTTCGTTGATTTTAATATATGTGCTAACATCTAAAATAATACTGGTTTTATAGTGACTAGAAGGCATAATGTTGATGCTCAAGTAATTTTGTGATGTAAATCATAGCTTGATGGTTTTATACATAGTCCAAAAAATATGGTAGTGCCAAAATTTGAATTATACTGGTGATTCAATTTTAAGCATCATTTTTTCATACTTTAACATTAGAAACTAGTACGAGTAAAATAATCAATTTGTATTTCCATAAATCTTGAGCTTCTATCTAAAAAACATGTGAGATCTTAAAATTTGATTCATTATTATATGTTCATAAATAAATTCAAGCCAGGAATTATATGCATATAATAACATATATCAAGGTGTCAGTAGAATATATTAGGAAATTATTATGCAAGATACCAATATCATTTTTATCAGTTATTATACATATATTGTATTTTATGCAATGTAATTATAGTGATGAAAGAAAAAAAAAAGTTTTGATTTATTTTTCTAAATATTGAATGAGTTTGTAGGAACACTATGAATAAAATGAAAAGTCAAAGTATCTTAGATAAGTATTAATATTATCAAAAAAATATTACACCATGGCTTTAAAGTAAGTTATTTTCCTTGGTTTATATTTTGTGTATATGTAATTATAGTGGCATAAGAAAAAATAATAAAAAGATTTAATTTGTTAATCCAAATATGGAATGGGTTAATAGTAATTATATGCATAACATGAATAGTTAAATCATCTAGAGGAATTATTATTATTTCCGAAAAGCTATTACGCCATGTCTTTAAAATAGTTTCTTTTCTTGAAACCATGAAATCAAGATACAAAACAAGGAACAATAGCATTAGAAAATTGTAGGAAAAATATTTGGAATGATGAAAACATATTTACAAGACAACATTATAACAAGCTCCCAAGGTAGAAGTTGGTTTCATTCACATTTAATATTAAAAATAGTACCATTCATTGTAGTCATAAATGTGTTGTAAAACTAAAATCTATGTAGAAAGAAAATAGTTGCAGAAATGTCTTGTTTATTTTGTTCAAAAGATATTGGTAAATTTTGGGAGCAAAGTATTTAGTAAAGATTTTTTAAAAATGCATTTGATATTTATTTTTATTTTTAATACATTTCAAGTCAATGCATGAAAAAATAAATTTCTTGAATTTGTTGGACATCTCGGATAGTGTAAACAGTCATCTTGCTCAAGATCCTTTACTTGAATTTCATGGTTGCTAGACTTGCATATTAGCTAAAAGGGACCTAAAAAAATATCTTTTGCTTTTATAATTCCTATTTATTTTATATTTTTGAGGCAGAGGTTATTTTTTTAATTAGTTTAAAATTTCTTTCATAGTTAATGTAAAATAATAAATAAAAGAAAAACTTATCTCAATGTTTGTGCCAAGGATTATTTATAGATATTTGCTTGTGGTTCATCAGCTACCAGTTTGACAAATTATGTATAATCTATATGAAGTTTACAATAACAGTTTGGGCCTTTTCCTATCATGTTTTTGAAAATGTAGATTGGATGTATTTTTGAAATAAGTTGGTCTTGAATTGCATGGCAAAGTTAGTACTATTCACCAAGTTGAATCTAAAACAAAATAATTTGTAGATAATTTGACAAGAAAAATAATCATAATATAAAAAAATTAAAAGAATAAAAGATAATATAAGGACTCACTATTATACAATTCTATTCTATTTCACCATCCTTGACATGTAAATTAAATTGAGCTTTGGTTTGTTGGTAACTTGTTACCAAAGATCCAAATAAGACAACTAAAAATGAATAATTTGAGTCTATTATATCAAAAAGTGTATGAAATTGTATAATTTTACACTTATTACACACCATAGTTATGTTCTACATATTTGATTTTGCTATCAACACTATGTAAAATGTAGTGTCCCCTTTTTCATATTTTTACTTTTCCTTAATAAAGAAATTAGAAACCCAAATACTTTTGTCTAAGTTTATATATGTTTATAATTATTGAATTTATTTATTTCTAATATTTATTTTTATCGTCATCTGCCCATGAACATTGGCTAAGTCAATATCTAATATCTCCACCTTAATCAGAGAACTAGGATTTGTAACATGGGAGGGTCTATAAATTGTAAAAATATCTACCTTAAATGCAAAAGAACTTTTACTAGTAAAAATATAAATGATTGTGCATGAATGAGTTGCTTGTGTGTATGTGTTGGGACAAGGGAAAACAATTATTTTAAATAGAATAATGGAAAAAGTAAAGTAGAAAAAGTTCACCTTTTTTTTGCATAGAAAAAATGTGCATTTCAAGCTAAATAAGTGAAAAAAAATTGATTCATGGTTTATTATTTTTGCAATTATTGTCTATAAATACTTTTTTGATCTATACCATATAAAATAGTTTCTTCGTAGATTTTTTTTTTCTAATTCCATGTCATGTCTTTCATTTGTTAAAATTTAGTGCTAGTTATTTTATGTTATGCACCATATATTTATACATCAAAAAATACATAATGAATAGAGGTAGATGCAATGTTCATGCTAGATGCAATGTTCATGCTAGATGCAATGTTCATGCACTAAATAACTTAGGAAGTTTATTCATATACAAACACAATCAACATAGGATGAAGTTATATACTAGATAAAAGGTTTTAGACAAAGAGAAGAAAAATGTTGCATGTGTTCATTGGCATGTCTAAAAACCTAATGAATAAATATTATTATCATTGGCGATATATACCACATTGTGATCAGTCAAATACATTTATATTATTATAATATAATTAGCTTCTCTTGTACTATTTATCCAAACATGACCTATGATTATATTCCAATGTTAGTTATGTATATGTGGTAGGAAATACATATTTTAACTTAACATTTACCTTTTAATTAGTGTACTTAATTAATTGGAAAAACACATGTCAATTTTAAAGTATCCTAGAATGTATATTTATTTAGATTCATATGTATTTAACAATACCTTTTAAATAACATTGATGAAATTCAAGATGCAAGCAAATGGGGATGCATAGTTAGTAACAACTAAAAATTCATTTTCTATTGGTAAAGGATATTACTTTCTCACTCTTTAGCTTACTTATGTGTTATTTCATTTGATATGTTATCACACATTTATGAGGAAGATGATTTTATGCCTTACTTACACCTATGTGATGCAAAAAAAGAAGCAAAACTTCTCGAAGACATACCTTTTGATACATATCTCCATTTGAGCCCATCTTCACACCAAAATGATCAAATAAAAAATATCAATGCTGGCATAGCTTACCATTCTAGTTATGTATATTTTTGATATTTTTTGAAGGTAATATATGACCACTTGAGGGTTTAAAATTGTAGATTAAAATTATTTATCAAATTTTTCTAAATTTTAAAAATATCTATTTTTGTAATCAGACATTAACTTTAGGTAAAATTTATTTGATAGGTTAATTTATTTTTTGAGATTTTAAGAGCTACATGCACTTGCATGAAAAACTTACTAAAAATAACAGATGGTAAAAATAACATTTTGAGTTTTATTATATTTAGAGCTTATTTTTAGAGTTCTAAATTTTTTATGTCAACTCTAATTCTGAATTTAGGCTTATTTATGCATGGTTTTTAATTATTTAAATTTACTCAATATGAATCAATACTATTTATTGTATAAAATATTGGCCTATTGGTAATTTTATTATTTTGATAGTATTCTATTTCATTATCTGGTATCAGATCAAGTTTGAATCTTATACATGTAAGACATGGTGAAAGGAAAAGGAGGAGTTACTTAGATGAACTGTACTATGCAAGAGCTATAGAGGCAAGTCAAATAATTAATCTAGATTGTTGTGAATAAAGGATAAATGAGAGTAAAGGATGATGTATAAGATGACACATAACATGAATATGAAATTCCATAATAGGAGCAACAAGAACAACCACCATCAATAGAAGAGATGATGGTTAGAGATTTATAAGGAAAGAATAAACGAATCAAGGTTGATGTTCTAGATTATGGAGGAAGTTTATAACCATAGGAATTGATATATTAGATGAACAACATGAATAATTTATTTGAGTACATGACTATGAAAGAAGATAAGAAGTGAAAATTTTTATGCATGAAATTAAAGTGTCATGGAATGATTTGGTGGGATCACTAGTAGAAATAATGATAGAGAAAAGATAAAGAGAATATCAAAATATGGAAATAGATAGAGAATAATTTGAGGGAGAAATTTCTTCATGTGGATTATGAACAAACCCCATATAAAATATTTAAAAATTTGAGATAGAAGGATCATAGTATACATGAGTATATAGACGATTTTTAAAATATTTCCATGTGTGTGGAGCCTAATGAGATAGAAGAGTAGATGGATGAAAGGTATGAAAATGGTTTTATGTTTTATATTCAAGATGAATTAAAAACCATAGAATACTTTGCATGGAAGAAGATTATCATTAAGCCTTGAAGGCAGAAGAAAAACAAAATAGATATAATTTTAGAAGAACATCTATTGAGCCAAGAAGAGGACAATCACCTCCAATAAGGGGATGAGGTGGATTTAATAAAAATAGAGGTGAATTTAATAACACTCGAGGAGATTTATCATGTGGTCCAGAAAGATAATAAAATAAAATATAAGGGTTTTAAAACAGACAAATAGGAAGAGAAATTCATAAAGGATAAATCTATGGTGGTGGTATAGGATGGTTTCCAAATCAACACAGGCCATATATTGTTTTACAAATATGGAGAAGAATTTTATAGTGTAATTGAGTGTCTACACTACCAAGATCAATAAATGAGGAAAAATAATCTCCCAAAATTGAATTTAGTTGAAGTTAAAATAGAAGAAAAAAATATTAATGTTGGAATAGTAGATATTGGAGAAAATCTCATAATGAGAAGAACAGTCATTGCTCTAAGGAAAGAACATGTTCAAAATAAAGAAGGTGGTCGGTCATGTATGGCTGTAAACAAATATCTTCTGTATAAGGTGTACTTTAGGAAGTAAAATATGTAAGGTAATTATAGATGATGGTAGCTTTAAAAATATGGTTTCTAAATATATATTATTTCTATGCATTAGTAGCAAATAAAGAAGATACATAAGTGGTGAAAATATAAGAATAAGCAGTGGCATTGAAAAAATATGTAGATGTTATACCTGATGAGTTACTATATGGTTTACCACTAAAGAGAGATATTCAACATTATATTGATTTGATTCTAGAATCAACTCTATGCAATCAAGCAACTTATAGGATGAGTCCAATAAGACACGAAGAAATAAAAAAATAGGTTATTGAATTGGTTAGGAAGGGTGTAGTAAGAGATAATTCGAGTCCTTATGAAACAAAAATTTAGATAAATCCAAATAAAGATGGAGGGTGGAGACTATGTGTTGATATTATAGTAATCAATAAATTAAAATAAAGTAAAAGTTTTGTATACCTTGTCTGGATGATATGATGGATGTTCTTGCAAGAGAAAAATATTTTATCAAGATTGATCTAAGTAGTGGTTACTATCATATTTAAATTCATGAAGAAGATTAATGAAAAAAAACATTCAAGACTATATATGGTTTGTATGAGTGGATGGTGATGTCATTCGACTTATCTAATGCACCTAGCACATTAATAAGGTTGATGAACACAATTCTACAAGAATATAATAGTAAGTTTGTGATGGTTTATTTTGATGATATTTCAATATTTAGAAATATTAAAAAAGAGCACTTACAACATATGAGAATGGTATTATATTTATTAAGAAAAGAAAATCTTTGCGTGAATTTGAAAAAGTGCATATTCATGCAAAATAGTTTGGAATTATTAAGATTTTTAGTTTTAGAATATGGTGTAATAATGGATGAAGAAAAAGTGAAATTAATTTTAGATTGGCCTATCCCAAAGAGAATCACAAAGGTAAGAAGTTTACATGGTTTAACAACTTTTTATAGAAATTTTATTAAAAATTTTGGTAGTCTTATTACACCAATAATAAATCATATGCAAGGAAAAGAATTTGAATGGACAAGGACAACAATAGAAAGCTTTGAGTTGTTGAATAAGAAATTTACAAAAAATCATATTTTAGCATTACCATATTTTACCAAAGTGTTTAAGTTTGATTTTGATTCTTTTTTTTGTGATAATTGGTGTTATGTCGAGTCAAGAAGGGAATCCAATAACAAATTTTAGTGAAAAATTAAACGAGGTAAGAAGAAAGTATTATATGTTTGATTTTGAATTTTATTTGATTTTACCAAGCATTAAGACATTGGAGGCATCACCTAGTGCCTAAAGTGTTTATACTATTTATTGATCATGAGGGTTTGAAGTATGTGAACACATAGAATAAGTTGAATAGTAGGCATGTGAGTTTCTTTTGTAAAGATTTAAACATTTGTGATTAATCATAAATGGACTTTAACTTATTAAACAAGTATATGATATTGATCTATATTTTGGAAGCATAGTTGATAAATTCCATATTCCAATAATAGGTGATACAAGTAATTTTTATGAAGAGTATATTATACATGATGGTCATCTCTTTAGAGGTAAAAAATTATATATTACAATCTAGTCTCTAGGAGACACTATAATAATAAAATTGCATAACTCTAGATTGTTTGGATACTTTTTTAGACAAAGAAAATAGCCTTGGTGGATGATAACTATTTTTGGCTAAGGATGAAAAGGGATGTGACAAGATATGTTTCAGGGTGCAAGATATGTTAGGTGGAAAAAGGACATGCATTAAGTATAGGCTTGTACATGCCATTAGCGGTTCCAAAAGGACCATGAGAAGATTTGATTATGGATCTTCTATTTGGATTACCAGTCACACATAGAGGTAATGATTCAATTTTTTTTTGTAGATAGGTTTTATAAGATGGTTCATTTTATTGATTGTAAGAAAACTAGTGATGCCACTAGAGTTGTAGAGTTATTTTTTAAGGATATTGTGAGATTGCATGATGTTCCAAAATAAATTACATCAGATAAGTAAGAAAAATTCTAAGTCATTTTTGGAGGACCTTATGGAGGAAAATGGGAACTAAGATAAAATTCCATAATGCATACTATCCCCAATTTAATGGCAAGACAAAAGTTGTAAGTAGTAACTTGGAAAATTTGTTGAGATGCATAATTGGAGAGAAGCCTAGGGAATGGGACTTGGCTTTACCATAAAGTTTAGTTTGTATATAATAGTTTAGATAACATGTAAATAAATAAATTAGCATTTTAGACTATTTATGGAAGAAATTGTATGAGTGTTTTAGATTTTTTATAGTTACCAATTATAGAAGGAGTTAGTGATGATGAAAAAAATTACTAGAAGAAGTAAGAAAAAATTTGAAGGAATGTAATAAAAAATATAAAGTAGCAAGAGATGTTAGAAAAAGGTCAAAAATATTTGAAGAAGGATATTTAGTTATGGTTTAATTTAGGAAAGAGAGATTTATGAAATACAAATATAATAAGTTGAAATACAAGAAAATTGGACCATGCAGAATTGGGAAGAAAATTAATGACAATGCTTATGAGGTGAGTTTACAATAGAATTTTTTTATCTATTTAGTATTTAATGTTTTAGTTTTGTATGATTTCCAAAGAGAAGATGGTGAAGGTTAAGAGTATTAAAAATAAAATTGGAAGCAATAGGTGTCAAAGACAAATAAACAAAAGATAGTGTAGGTTAAAGATAAGAAGACAATAAACATAAGGCAGGGATATTATGATGGGTATTTAGTACAGTGGGAAGGATTAAAACATAAAGAAAACACTTGGATTACAAAATGAGAGCTGAAGAAGATTGATAAGAATAAATTGCAATAGTACAATCAGAGCAACTCATAGGAGGTAAATTATTTTCAACCAGAGGAGAATGATGTAGAAAAAAGAGGTAAAACTTTTGAAGACAATGACTTTGATCCGTAGCTCCATTTGCTCCCATATTTGCACCAAAATGACTAAATCAAACTTTCAGTACTACCATAACCTACCCTTCTAGTTATGGGATGTTTTTTATATTTCTTGAAGGCCATATGTGACCATTTGAGAATCCAAAAGTGCAGTTTAAATTTTTTCCAAGTCTTTTCTAAGTGTATAAATTATTTATTTTTGTAACTAGAGTTGAATTTTAGTTGAAATTCATACAACAGGTTAATGTTAGACTTTAGATTATTTTTAGAGATTTCTAGAGTTGTGCATGTTTACATGTAAAACTTAATAAAAATAATAGCTGCTAAAAATAGTAAGTCAAGTTTTATTATTTTTAGAGTTTTGAATTTTGCATGTCAAATCCAATTAAAAGTTGAGGCTTATTAATGTATGGTTCATAACTATTTAAATTTATTCAATATGAATCAATATTATTTATTGTTCAGAATCTTTGCCTGCTAGTAATTTTATTATCTTGATAGTATTCTGGTTCATTAGTATGATAAATACAAATGCATAGATTCAGAACAATGCATCAAGATAGTTAATATATCTCCAATATTATTTAAAATTAAATTCTATAGTATGAATTTTCATAAATTAATGAATTTTATAATGGTTATTGTTTACAGATCGTCTTGTCCATTATATTTAAGACATCTTTAGATGATTTTTTTGGTAAAAAAAGGTTTAATAAGTTTCTTGAATTTTAATATATATGTTATATGTATGGTGAAAGAGGTTTAGAGATAAGCTAACAATTAATTTTTCACATAATGTCCCTTGATTACTGTTATTTGTATCTATAACGTTGTATACAGTCACATTTTATGAAAACAATGGTGCACAGTTTGGGAATTAAACTATACAATGGTTAGAATTCACAGAAGTCTGTAGATACAATTTTCATATAGGACTAAGGACTGCAACATTTTATATAGAAAATATAGTATAAATTGTAAATAAAATAATACATGTATCACAAATGATAAATTTAAGGCATCATAAAAAAATGTATAATATTACAAGTATAGTCTATAATTTAGATAATTTTTAAACTATGAAAAGTATATATTTTTAATCTGCTAGATAGATTGCATTATAATTTTTTTTAAATTGGTAACTTCATTGATTTTAATATATGTGTTAACATATAATATAATATTGGTTTTATGGTGACTAGAAGGAATAATGTTTATGCTCAAGTAGTTTTGTGATGTAAATCATAGCTTGATGATGTTATACATATAGTTTAGATTAATATGGTAGTGCCAAAATTTGAATTATACTAGTGATTCAATTATAAGAATATTTTTTTTCATACTTTAACATTAGAAACTAGTATGAGCAAAATAATCAATTTCTATTTCCATAAATCCTGAGCTTCTATCTAAAAATCAAGGGGTTTAAAAAAATGGTAAAGGTTTTTAAAGCCTATCTTATCCCCATGAATGTGGGATTTAAATCTTTTGTAAAACTGCAACCACCCAATAAAACAAGAGGTGGTTGGGAAGGATCTAACCCCAACCCCTCACTTACCAATTTAAGTGCCTAACTGCTCCGTCATCTATGGAGGATTGAAACTAAATGAAGGATCTTTTATTTAAAATAGATATTGGTGTTTTGATGCCAAAGACAAGGGATTTGACCCTTTGACCTATGGTAAAAAGGATAAGTGTCTTACTACTATGCCCAGGTGTTACAATGACTATATAAAGGCATGAATTGAGTGTTATTAGGCATTTGGAATTTGGATATGTTTTTCATTCACACAAACTAGTGTCTATTCATCCTCAATTTTTAGGCATCTATATACATTTTTAGTTCATGGGCAAAATTGAAAAATGTTTTAGACTCTGAGACTGTTTTGTTGATATGGTATTTTCGTAATTTTGAGTTCATTTGAGCAATTTTTGAAAGCATTTTGGGGAAGATTTTTATGGACAACTATAGGAAAGTAATACTACACACATGAGAGGAAGGTGAAAAGTTTGATTGTGAGTTCTAGGACTTTTCGAAGGACTATCTATTATTTTATTATAGTGTTTAGATAATCCATTTGATGATTATAAGATTTGAAATATTTGAAAGATATGAAAATGGAATTGTTCCTATTCTAGCAAACCCATAGACGTAGCTCGATCAGTGGGTGAACTCTTTTATCAACCTTGTTGTCATTAGTTGTCTATTTTTGCATTCTTTTCCACATTTGATTTGGTTATTAATAATTTTGGATGCAAAGTTAATAGTAATGGAAATTAATGGAGATTTGCAAAACTTTGGGTTTTTTTGAATGGGTTGATTGAATGGGTAAATAAATGAACTTACAACATTTTTCAGTCAGTTTTGACTCCATTGATAAATCAACAATTTCATTTAGTTTAAAGATCAAATTTCAGTCAATTCCATTTCAGTTAAATAGGAAAATGACTATTTGATCAAGTATCCATTTTGTAAATGTTTTCACATGGAAATTAGTGTGGAGTTTATGGATGATTTTGATATCAAAGAAATTATTGCCAGTTTCTAAATTTTTTTGTACATTATGCTAGTGTTCTTTTATTTATGTATTGACATAGAAACATAGGCTATTTGGGACTAGCTTGATGTGATGGTTTTGTATTAGTAGATGCAATTGCCCATGATGTTTTTTGCTATTAGGCATGATGATACATATAATTGTATCATGTGGATGAGAGTAGGCACAATGGATGGATAAGCTGAACATGATTGTGGTGAATGTGAGCACGTATCAATATTCACAAGACTGAAGGGTCATTGAGATATAGAGGAGATTATACTCCCTTTCCACCTAGTGGATAGAAAAGTTCAGATGGAAGAAATGTTGTTGAGATGATCCCAGTGTATTAAATGAAGCTATTTATAGTTACTTCTCAAGATGAAAATATGTAGTACAGCACTGTAGTGTATGACATTCTAATCATGTACCATAGAGAATGTAGACAAAGGAAAGGCTCATATCATTTTAAGTACCTATTAGCATTCAGATTCCCCAATTGAACATAGAATACCATTTCAAACCTCAGACATTATCTTACGTTATATGAGAGATTCCAAATAGAAAGTTCTAGTATTATTCGAGGGATGGCTCATTAGACTCATATTTGATTGCAAAATCAGTGTGTGTTATGTGACAGCTGATGTGGTATGATAACTTAGCTTGCCAACTTTGCCACTGCCTCCTATCAAATTAGTTGGTAGGAAATATGGCACTATTCAAGGTATGAAAACATATTATTGTACCTTTATATTTATGGTCGAGAGATGATTCTCAGACATAGTTACCCTAGATGTCATTCCTTTTTAAATGGATGAGGTTGTCTTGGGAAACTTCTATCTCATTGCTTGGTAAGAATTTATAATGGATGTTGGAGATGGCATAGAGCTTCATCTAGATCATGGCTAGATAGTTTAGTTTGAGATAGGGCATGTTAATTGACCTTGTCATAGATATTTAAGTGAGACTTTGGACTTATATACACCAGGAGATCATCTTTAACCTGATGTAGAGGATGAGTTGCATAAAGGATCATCTAATTATCTGCAGGTCAACCATTGAAAGAGCCAAGCCTACACCGAGGATTCAATTGCTAGTAAGGAATCTTAGGTGGTAATAACCATTTGGCATAGTTAGATTTCAACTTATTGAAAAAGTCTTTTGAGCATTTTTGGTTTTTCCTTTGTTATATGCTCACATTTTTAATAAAACAATTAGAATAATGTGTTATGTAGAATGCATAAATAAGACCCCTATGGGAAATGTTTTGATATACATCTACTATTTTATTACGCATTAGTCAAAAGACCCATGTGGGCACTATTTTTAATATGTATATACATGTATTATAAGACCTGTTAAAGAGGGAAATTTGTTCTATTATATGGAGTCACCTGTAGGGAAGATTTGAGTGATAGGTTTATCATGATCAGATCATCTTCCCACATGTATGGTAGGTACATTCCATTTTGACTAGATAAAAATACATGTAGGTTGTACAAATCATGACCAACATGTCTCAAGTTACACATGGTGATTTTTTGGTAGTGTTTTGGTAACGTCACTATTTGGGTTATGACAGTCATGTAGGTAGCTCAATGGACACTGTCTATTATTGGCATTTGGTAGTCTATTTTATATTGATTATTTATAGCATATGGTCACTTCAGAGGGCAGATCGAGGTATAGTTATGATCTAATTTCATATTGGTTTTGGCACAATATTTTGGTCTTTGATAATCATTTATGTAACCTTTATATTTTGGATTATTAATTATAATATAAATGCCTATGTATTTTATAATATGAACAAGTGAAAATACTAGTTCCATGGTAAGATATGGAAGTGGTAGAGGCATTATTCAGTATTAGAAAAAATTTACACTTTGAGTTTTGAGTTTTTTTAGTTGGTTATAGATTGGTATGTTCATAGCTTTGTTAAGAGTTGTAGGATGTCAATAGGAAACTATTTAAAACACCAAAGAGATATGAGTTATATTGAACATAACTATGTAGCTCAAGTTTTGGTTTGAATCCTTGACATCAATATAACCATTATGTGGGTTATTTTGGATATAATATATGCCTTTATGCAGATTTTTTAAAAAAATACTTTTAAAATATAATGTGGATCATCTAACTCTTGTTTTGATAGAGTTTGATAAAAGATGAAACCACTTACTATTTAGTTGATTGAAACCATCAAGAGGGAATAGCCCTTGTGGATTATATGGTTCATTTGAATAGTTTTACTAAGCATAATTATACATGATTAATATGATTTCCATCTCTTCAACTTATTAATTTCAGAGAACTCCTTACTTTTGGATCTAGGAAAGGAATTTTTGATAAATGTTATGTTTGGAAGAGTTTATATTTGCTATCTGCTTTTTCAGTTTTCCTTTGTAATAGGCTTTTTGGGAAAACTAACTTAGATAGATGAGTTGTGGAGGTATGAACCATGGAGAAGTTAGATGGTGAAAGAATCCTCGACATAGGTTTACAATACTTGGTTTTAACTAATATTTTTATACAGTTACTTACAGATTTATGAGTTAGTAAATAAACTCTTATTGTGGAAATTCTCCAAGATAACATTAAATTTTAATAGATATATGGAAAGATTCAAGGGACATAACCATTTTTTTAAATTTTCCTTTATTATTTTTAGGTAATAGATATTATGCATTAGTCACCCTAGGTTAGTCAAATCACTGCACGTTTCCATACTATGCATGTACGTCTAAGTCATACTGTATTATGGGTAATGTTTATATTTCAAACTTGTACTCTCATATGAGTACTATCTAAGACCCATAAATTGGTAACATTTGTAATGCAAGTATGTGTAGTTGTTTGCAAATCTTATATGTGTATGTAGCATAATGTGATTTCCCTTATATGATAATAAGGAAAATACCTTAATCTTCATGTAGTGAAAGGGTTGAGAGAAGAACTAGATATTATGAATATTTTGGGTAACTAGGTCAATTTGGTAGAATATAGAGTTTGTTTCACTCTCCATATATACAAGTTGTAATTGCAGTTTGATAGTTGACTTCTTGTCGATTTCTGTACATTGATATAGAGAACCATTGAGTAGATGTAGAGAGTATTCAGACTTTTAAAGACCAAAATATTCTTTTTGGGTAGTTTTGATCTAGAATACATTATTTATTACTCACTTATCATGTACCATTGCATAGGTATTACTGATATCTTTTTGATGGTATGCAGAACTTGATAAATAGAGCTTGTATGCTCCCAATGTAGCTAGTCAAAGTTTGGGTCAACAAGCAGTCAAAGATGGTCAAAATAGAAAAATTTATGGTCTTAAAATGTTTTTTAACCAATTTCATGGGGAATATCTCATCTATATATTTCTAACACATTTTTTGTTTTGAAAAATGGAGTATGTATGTGCAAGTTATGACTGGTCAAAGTTATGGTCAAACTTGGCAAAAATGATGACGGGGCAATAAAGTGACATGACATGGAAATTATAAACTAACATGTGGCATAATGTGAGTCAATAAATTATTGATAAATGGCATTATGTGAATAAGGATCAAACCTCAACCCCTCACTTACCAATTTAAGTGCTTATCTACTCCGTCATCCACAGATAGTTAAAACTAAATGATCTTTTATTTAAAATAGAGATTGGTGTGATTTGATGCCAAAGACAAGGGATTCAATCCGATGACCTACAGTAAAAAGGATAAGTGTCTTACCACTATGCCTAGGGGATGAAATAACTATATAAAGGAACTAATTGAGTGTTATTAGGCATTCAGGGTTTGGCTATGTTTTTCATTCACACAAACTAGTTTGCATTCATCCTCAATTTTGAGGCATCTACATACATTTTTAGTTCTCAGGTGAAACTAATTTTTTTTTCTAGACTTCGAGACAATTTTTTTGTTATGTTGTTTTTCTGATTTTGAGTTAGTTTGAGCCATTTTGGAAAGATTTTTTGAGAAGTTTTTGGTGGAAAACTATGGGAAAGTGATACTGTACACGCAATAGGAAGGTGAAAAGTTTGATCATAAGTTATGGGACTTTTGGAAAGACTGTCTACTATTTTATTTCAATTTTTAGAGAATACATTTGGTGATTATAAGATTTGACATGCTTTAAATTTACAAAAATGGATCGGTTCATATTCTATCAAAATCGAAGACGTAGCCCGATCAGTGGGTCAACTCCGTTATCAACATTGTTGTCATGAGTTGTCTATTTTTTAATTCTTTTCTATATTTTATTTATTTATTAATCAATTTGGATGCAAATAAAATCATAATGGTAATAAATGGAGATTTGGGAAACTTCAAGTTTTTTTTAATGGGTTGATTGAACGGGTAAATGAATTAACTTACAACCTTTTTCATTCAATTTTGATTCCATTGATAAATCAATCATTTCATTTAGTTTAAAGATCAAATTTGAATCAATTACATTTTAGTTAAACATGAAAATGACTATTTGATCAAGTATCCATTTTGTAAACATTTTCACATGGAAATCAGTGTGGAGTTTATAGATCAATTGGTAAGCAAGGTGATTTAATAGATCAGTCACTTATTGCACATCCTCTTGCACATCTTTTATTACAAGCAAGGTCATCATTGTTGAAAAATTCTTTGTGTGCTCACTCTACTAGAAGATCACCTACTAGATTATTTTGACATATAATCTTTAAATTGTATACAAGTTTAAAGCTATAAAAAATTATAATTTTAAATTAACTGCTAAGTGAAAATCTCATAGATCAAATTACAAGTCAATTGTCTTGACTAAAATGAACATATCAAATTTATATCATAGTTAGAATTTATAAGTCAATTTTTTTGGCTACAATCAAGAAGAAACTAATCTTTTATGTGAGTTAAAAATGAAATCAAACAAGTATATTATTAATAAATATAGTGAAGTAAAAGTATCTAAGACATGAAATTCATTTTTTACTCTAGTCAAAGTCATTTAACACTAAGCTTTGGTACATTTGAATAAATATAGTGTTATTTTGCTAAAAATCATATTCATTTGAGCATTTTTAGAGAATAAAATCCCAAAATAGGTGTAGATCTTGCATAATAGACATATGCAGCATTAATAAAAAATAATTTTCTAAAAATGATTATGTAGTGAGAATTAAATATTGTTGGAAAAAAACAATGAGACTGAAATTGTAAAATACAAACCTTTATGAGATTATGCTTTTATAAAATTAGAGATGTTGGGTATGGTAAAAGAAAATAATGTCAATATTCATAGATGTGAAATATGTGACATGCAAAAAGAAAAGTACATAGTCAGAATATTTTTTGTCCTTATTTAATTCAATATAAACATTTTGTTTGCATTTGCCCATTAATTTATAATAGATGAAGTAGATTTTATCAAATAACTCCAAATTGAAATATTACTTTTATCTATGGATTTTTTAGAAAACTTTTCAAAGCATGTTGGCCAATGCATAACTCATAAATTTTCACTATTTTCTTATGAAAAAAAAATCATAATGATTTGATACTATTATCTTTATAACTTTTAAAAGAATCTAACTAATATGAAATTATTAGGCTATCCAAAATTTAAAATAATATTATAGCTTATTCCCTATGTAAAAACATTAAATCTTGATTAAAATTTCATAAAAACAAAGCAAAAGGATGAAAACATTCAAACTATAGCTTTGAATATTGCATAAAATCTTTTAAATTCAAAATATCTATTTATTCATGTAACTTAGGATTCATGTTTTTTCTATTTTTTAACTAAGAATGAAGACAAAAAATATCTTATGTAAAAATAATGATGCATAATTGAAGATAATTTACCTTGCATAAAGTCTTCTAGATTTGACAAGTTTTGTAAGATAGGTAAACATAGTTGCACTATGTCTAAAACTATTAAAAAATGGTAATACTAATTAAGGAAAAATTCATAAAATATCTTTTTACTTAGAATGCAGTGCATCTTAACTATATTAAAAGTATTTATAGTCATTACTTAATTCAAATAAATTGCAATTAAAATTAGTTAACTCTCTGTCATTGGCTTCTATTGGCTAATCCAATTTATGACATGTAACGAATCTAAACTTGAAGGGGCTACCATGACTCTTGGAAATGGTTGAAGTGTTCCCATATAGCTGGTGTTGGTCTATTTTATTCAAAATAAGTTTAGTTAATTTATATGAAAGATGATATATAGTTGTAGATGCATTGTTAAAATTTGATAATAACATAATATAATATGATTTTTCAATTAAAAATAGTTATGATACTTAACCCTGAAATATATGATGTATGTTTCACTCATTATGCCTTGTACAAATCCATCCTTTATCTACTGCGGTAATAATGCCTGGTCTTGATCCAAGTGAAATGGTCCAAATTTTTTATAAAAGTTAGCGAGTCATCCTCAAACAAATTATATTATTTTATCCATACCATTAAAAAAATTACTATTTTTCTTTGCCCACTAATCTATGAAATCTAATTGGCAATGGCATTGAAAAATAATTCTAAGTTAGAAGTAAATGGATGCTAGATTAATCCCATATGACTTTTGCATGTTTAAGCGTAAGAAAATGCAATAGTCTATGAATTATTCATCTTTATAGTATCAGAAATGAATTGAAAGAAAATTGTTCAATACCAATGGTTTATTTCCCTTGAAATTTTATTTTTTTAGTACTAATCCATGTATTTTTTTATTTTGCTTATGCAATTTAACTAAAGTGAGATACAAAATTGAATTTTTTAAATGTCTCACCTTTGGAATCAAATTAAGGATTCTGGATGTAGTAACAAAATTTGTAGTGAAGGCAACTTGAATAATAACAATAACCACATCAACGCTTGAAAAATACATATGCAAAGAAGAAACATTGGGACATTCTCAGTAAAGATTGAGAACATAATATTTTAAATTTGTATTGATGATGATGTGGCATCCATGTTCATATTACAAAGGAAATTATATTCCTGAAAACTTGGAAGTGGAAAACTATAATCATTTTTTATGTTTTATACCATGAATGCTTAATTAAAAGACTAAGTGTAAGTCTTAGAGGTGGAATTTAAAAAATGTATTTATGCAAAATCATTTCATGTTAATTAGTTTTATTAAATATTTCATGATTAAGCATGACTTGTACTCCTTTATGGTCATCTCATCATCTCTAATCTTAGATATATCTAAATATGTGTTCCATAATTCAAGGCCAATATTTATTCAAAGTATAGTTTCAAATTCATGTTAATATGTTATTTATTGATGTTGTTAAAAGTTGTGCATAATTTTCTAAGGAAGAGAAATATATTACCTATTTCATTTGTCTAGTATGCCTCCTTCTAACTCTTTTCTTGTTTGCAGGTTATCAAATTTAATAAAACATATTGTGTGGTTATTCCTTAAACAAGAGCAAGTGTTTAATATTAATGGTGATATAAGCAAAGGGACAATCTTTTTTCTATCAATTGTTCACATCATACACATTTTTCAAGACTTTATTATAGATAACATGATATTTTTATTATACTTATGACTTTTGTCCTAGATTAGGTGTAACTTGTTCAACAAAAAAAATAGGGGTCAGCAATGGGAAAATGCAATGACAAAAGATTGAATAATTTAAAATTAAAATATTTAATGTATTTGCTTATACATTTATAAATATGTTTCAAAACTAAACATACAAGGATTTAGAAGAAATATTTTTTATATTAGCTGGTGAGAATTTAGAATCATGGATTAAGATAAATGAGTACATCACTCCAATTAATTTGGATTTCCACCATGATTACTATGTCATTGAAGTTGAGGTCTGGTATGGGGATATACCATCAACCAAATTTTCATTTATGTTTTCATCTTTAACTACTTTGGATTATAAATTGAATATGGCTGAGTAGAAACTATACTTGAAAAAGAAAAAATATGAACAAGCATTGAAATATTTGGACATAGTCAAATATGTGATGAAATTATTCATTGGATTAAAAATTCATAATTTGAGTGAGAAAGATCTATTGGATGACAAGCTTAAAAACTAAGGAGACACTAGTTTATTACAATTACCCGTCTCACCACTGGACTGAATCGAACACTCAACATAACAAACTCAAAAATAAGTTGGAATGTGTTATCAAAGACATAATCCAATTAAAAAATGACAAAGGTAAAATATAAAATGAACTAAATTTTGTGTAGGAGAAACTAAAGCAGTTAAATAAACTTCAATCACATTTGGATAAGGTATAAAGTGAATTAAAATATGTCAAAAGTTTAGTCTCCAAAGAGATAATAACTATGAGTCAAGTGTATTGCTTTATTTTCATGAAAGCATGGACCCATTCTAAATTTGAGGAGCATAATAGGGCATATTTTTATGTCACAACACTTATAACAAAATGGATTACACAACATAGTTTTGATAATTCATCCAAAGTAAGATATTGTCATTCTTGGAAGATGAAATCAGTTCAAGTAGTGTGCATTGCCTAAGTTTCTAATTTTATTGTTCTAAAAATTTCAACGCTATCCATTATGCAAAAAAATAAAAAATTTAAAAGACAAAAATACCACTAGATGTAACATATAATTGAGTGTTATGAAGAGATTCAACAAGTATATTATTCTTGTTATTAGGTTATAAATTAGATTGATAATATAAATTTTACATTCTAAACTGGCTATTCCATACAACATTTTTTTTCTTTACATTCTATTATATTTCCTAGAGGAGGAGGTGTCATTCCAATTAATTTATTATTAGATAAATCAAGATATTTGTTATTGCTGAGGTTCCCAAAATTTCAAGGAATATTTCCATCAAGAGTGTTTTCTAAGATATCTATTTAAAACAATTCTCCAAAAACATCCACTTTCAGTTCCAGTGGATCATATGCAATTTCTTCTTGACATATACTTTAGTTATGGTGGATCATGTATTTAATACATTTAATAGATTCTCTATGTGCTTAAATTGAAATAGGAAGAGACTAACTAGCTTAAAAAGAACATGCCACCAATTTTTGAGTATTCTATTTCTAACATAAACATTATCTCTACACTCTGTACATAGGATATTCAACATAAGAAATTTAATGAAATTTTGATGTCCTGATCCATTGGATTGTATTTATTCATTTTGGTTTCATCAATAATTAAAAATAATAACAATATTTTACATGAATCTATATCTTTATAATCCATCATTGTGATTTAATAAATATATACAAAGCCCTAAATTATAAATTTTAAGGGGCAAATAGAGTAAACACATCATAAATCATGAGGGTCTTTTAACTGATGAACATTTAAATTGATTCTTTGTTTAAAAAAATGATATAATCTAGTACAAGAGAACAACAAGATTTTGGAACAAATAGTACCAAAATTATAGATGGAGATAAGATACTTAAATTAATATTCAATATGGATGGCATGGTGTTGACCCCACACTAAATAGACATAATGCAAATCTTAAATAAATGTTTTTTGGCAAATATTAAAACATATCCATAGTGTATAATTCAAAATAAAATCATGTATACCTAACAAAAGAGACCAAAGGAGTTTTTTTTTTTTTACATAGATGAAAGTTATAAAAATACATAGTTAAAGTCATTAAAAGCTAACTTTATATTTGAATTAGTTGGAAAAGAGATAATATAAGTCTTTTACAAAGTGAAATAACAACTTTTTTAATGGCAGAGATAAAATTATATTATCATTTTGAAGTTCATTGGTTGGCTTTTTAATGTTATGGGCCATTTTACTTGGATTGATACTGGGCATTAATGATGTGGTAGATAGAGGAGGGTTTTGTAAAAGGTGGGTATGTTTTTCCATTTACTGTTTCATTTATTCACATCATGTAGACTGCATTGTTTGAATATTTTACATTGAATGTTGAATCAACTCACCAAAAAAATGGTAAGTGATTACAAAGATCTAGATGCATGTAAAAGATTGCTATGGTTTGGTGAATGAATTGAAGTGAATAACATTTAAGAAACTATAAGAAATATCTAGGTACGTATTTGTTTGTGGTTTACTAAGCATTGATTCTCATATTTTCTAAGACACAACATTTAGAAAGTTGTTTATAGTTGTGAATTTGAATCAAACATAGTGAAAATTCTATAGCAATGACCTTATTTGTATATTCTTCAAAGAATATATGCATCCATATGGAATTGTATTTAATGTATTTCAAGTAAGAAAAAAAATGATGAAGCCAGAGATAATACCTAGCAAGGAAATAATACATGATTATAGATGAATAGAAAGAACATGTGTTTCGTTATTGACATTTCAGCTATTATTGAGCAAGAATCCTATAATTTACAACATTGTGCAATCACTTTTTTAACTTTTGAGGAAATCATATGTTTTTATCTGCTTAAATGGTAATTTGTATTTCATCAATATTTAATATTGGTATATATATTTGAGTAAAGGAATTAAACCAAAACATAGATAATGCAACGAAGTAAATATAAATATCCAATAAACATAGAGAAATCAAAATTCAATAGAATAGTATCTGTTGATATTTCTAAATATGGAATGTTTCTGTTCTAAATATCAATAACTAATTACACAAGCATGCACAATATCAAAAAGGATTTTCAAAAATTACAAAAATGTTTCTATTGTAATTCTTGTTTTTTATTAAAATAAAATAAATAAGTAGAGACATCAAACCATTATATCTCAAAACATAAACGATTGCAATAAAACATTTAAATCTTTAACAAGCACATGTATGCATATATGATGATCATTGTAAATATATTTAATCTATAATCTGATTATAGTTAAATATCCTTGATTTTGAATCCTAACCAAGTAAGTAAGGCTGCCAAGTTATAAATCTCAATATGCATTATTGATCAAATCAATTATTAGTAATTTGTAATCACATTTTCCCATAAATGACCCCGTTTTATTTTTTTTATTTTTATTTTTCGCTAGACTATGAAGAAAGTCAGAGCCTACAAGCTCATGAATGAATTTACTTAATATCCATGAATTAAATTGACCATGCCCTTGATACTATATATTATCATTAGCATCATAATGGCCTTTTTCATCACCATTTTTTGGTATCTTTGAGAAGCAACATTCCCTGTCATAAAGTTGTTTACATTAGCTTTATAAAAATAGTACAAATAAATCTTATTATTCTATAATATTAATAGAATTTAAAGGTGAAAATGTTCTCGTGTATATACCAATTACAAATAAATTTAAAAAATGTTTTCAAAAATGATGGAAGATACAAATATATTATGAAAAATCAAAAGAAGGTTTAAATTATTGGTAAAATTTGAACATGAATCGATTTGAAGACAATTTACTTGGCCACCATTCTAAAATTTTCTTTCTTAATACACACAAGGTTTAAATTAGTAATCTAAAATAAAAATATACCAAAGATGAGATACAAACATTAAAGACACCAAATTTTTTAGCAATGCATTTCTTGGAAGATAAATTATATACCACTGAGACCAAATCTATATGGACCAATGAAAATAAGTTGTAAGATTAATAAATGACTATAATATTCATTATGATAGATTCACTATACTTATGGAAAATGACCTCCATCAAGAGCCTCTTGCATATAGGTTATAGGTGCAAAAATAATTGATGGATTTTTATTGAAGATGAGATTCCTTCTCTTTATTGTATGAAACTATGAGATACAGAAAAAGAAGCAAAAAATTTCAAACACATACCTTTTTATACATATCTCCATTTGAGCCCTTCTTCACACCAAAATGATCAGATAAAAAATATAAATGTTGGCATAGCTTAACATTCTACTTATGTACATTTTTGATATTTTTTGAAGTTAATATATGACCACCTAATGGTTTGAAAATGTAGATTAAAATTATTTTCAATTTTTTCTAAATTTTAAAAATATCTATTTTTGTAATCAGAATTTAACTTTAGGTAAAATTTATTTGATAGTTTAATTTTTTTTTGAAATTTTAAGAGTTGCACGTACTTACATGCAAAACTTAGTAAAAATAACATATGCTAAAAATAACATGTTGAGTTTTATTATATTTAGACTTTATTTTTTAGAGTTCAATTCCGAGTTGAGGCTTATTTATGCATGGTTTTTAATTATTTAAATTTATTGAATATGAATCAATACTATTTATTGTACAAAATATTGGTCTATTTTTAATTTTATTATTTTGATAGTATTCTAGTTTATTATCTGGTATCATATCAAGTTTGAATATTATACATGTGAGACATGGTGAGAGGACAAGGAGAAATTACTTAGATGAACTGTACTATGCAAGAGCTATAGAGGCAAGTCAAATAATTAATCTAGATTGTTGTGAATAAAGGATAAAGGAGAGTAAAGGATGATGTATAAGATGATACATAACATGAATATGAAATTCCATTATAGGAGCAACAAGAACAACCGCCATCAATAGAAGAGAGGATGGTTAGAGATTTAGAAGGAAAGAATGAGGGAATCAAGGTTGATGTTCTAGATTATGGAGGAAGTTTAAAACCATAGGAGTTGATATATTGGATGAACAACATGAAGAATTTGTTTGAGTACATGAATATGAGAGAAGATACGAAGTGAAAGTTCGCATGCATGAAATTAAATGGTCATGCAATTATTTAGTGGGATCACTAGTAGAAAGAATGATAGAGAAAAGATTAAAAAAATATCAAATCATAGAAAAAGATGGAGAATAATTTAAAGGAGAAATTTCTTCATGTGGATTATGAACAAACCCCATATAAAATATTTAAAAATTAGAGATAGAAGGATCATAGTATACATGAGTATATAGATGATTTTTAAAATATTTGGATACGTGCGGAGCCTAATGAGATAGAAGAGTAGATGGATGAAAGTTATGTAAATGGTTTTAAGTTTTATATGCATGGTGAATTAAACAACCATAGAATACTTTGCATGGAAGAAGATTATCATTTAGCCTTGAAAGTAGAAGAAAAACAAAATAGATATAATTGTAAAAGGACATCTATTGGGTCAAGAAGAGGACAATCACCTCCAATAAGGGGATGAGGTGGATTTAATAAAAATAGAGGTGAATTTAATACCACTGAAGGAGATTCATCATGTGGTCCATAAAGATAAGAAAATAAAATATAAGGGTTTTAAAACCAATAAAAAGGATGAGGAATTCATAGAGGATAAATCTATGGTGGTGGTACAGGATGGTTTCCAAATCAACATAGGTCATATGTTTTTTTACAGATATGGAGAAGAATTTTATAGCATAATTGAGCATCTACACTAAAAAGATCAATAAACTAGGAAAAATAATCTCCCAAAATTAAATTTAGTTGAGTTTGAAATAGAAGAAAAAATATTAAAGTTTGAATAATAGATACTGGAGAAAATCTCATAATGAAAAGAATAATAATTGCTCTGAGGAAAGAACATCTAAAAAATAAAGAAGGTGGTGATGCATGGCTGCAAACAAATATCTTTCATATAAGGTGTACCTTATGAAGTATGATATGTTAGGTAATTATAGATGTTGGTAGCTTTAAAAATATGGTTTCTAAAGATATGTTATTGCTATGCATTAGTAGAAAATAAAGAAGATACATAAGTGGTGAAAATATAAGAAGTAGTGGTGTTGAAAGAATATGTAGATGTTATACCTGATGAGTTACCATATGGTTTACCACTAAAGAGAGATATTCAACATTATATTGATTTGATTCTAGAATCAGCTCTACCCAATAAAGCAACTTATAGGTGAGTCCAATAGGACATGAAGATATAAAAAAATAGGTTATTGAATTGGTGAGGAAGGGTGTATTAAGAGATAATACTAGTCCTTATGAAACAACAATGTCACTAACTCCAAATAAAGATGGAGGGTGGAGATTATGTGTTGATATTATAGTAATAGTAAAATTACAATAAAGTATAGGTTTTCTATACCTATTTTAGATGATATGATGGATGTTCTCACAAGAGAAAAATATTTTATCAAGAATAATCTAAGAAGTGGTTACTATCATATTTAAATTCATGATGGAGATTAATGAAAAATAACATTCAAGACTAGATATGGTTTATATGAGTGGATGGTGATGTCATTTGAGTTATCTAATGCACCTAGCACATTAACAAGGGTGATGAACACAATTCTACAAGAATATAATGGTAAGTTTGTGATGGTTTATTTTGATGATATTTCAATATTTAGAGAAATTAAAAAAGAGCACTTACAACATATGAGAATGGTATTATATTTATTAAGAAAAGAAAATCTCTGTGTGAATTTGAAAAAGTGCATATTCATGTAGAATAGTTTGGCATTCTTAATATTTTTAGTTTTAGCATATGGTGTAATAATGGATGAAGAAAAAGTGAAATTAATTTTAGATTGGCCTATCCCAAAGAGAATCACAAAGGTAAGAAGGTTACATGGTTTAACAACAATGAAAGTTTTGAGTTGTTGAAGAAGAAATTCATAAAAAATCATATTTTAGTTTCTATATTTTACCAAAGTGTTTAAGCTTGATTTTGATTCTTTGTTTGTGATAATTGGTGTTATGTCGAGTCAAAAAGGGAAGCCAATAACACATTCTACTGAAAAATTAAATGAGGTAAGAAGAAAGTATTATATGTTTAATTTTGAGTTTTGTTTGATTTTACAAAGCGTTAAGACATTGGAGGCATCACCTGGTGCCTAAAGAGTTTATACTATTTACTGATCATGAGGCTTTGAAGTATGTGAACACACAAAATAAGTTGAATATTAGGCATGTAAAGTGAGTTTTTTTAGTACATATTTATACTTTTGTGATTAATCATAAATTAAGAAAATAAAATTAGGTAGTTGATGTGTTGAGCAAGCGAGTGGGGTTGATTATTACGATGGTGAGTGAAGTAGTTGTATTTTAATTTATTAAACAAGTATATGATATTGATATATATTTTGGAAAGATAGTTGAGAAATGAAAGATTCCAATAATAGGTGATACAAGTAATGTTTATGAAGAGTATATTATACATGATGGTCATCTCTTTAGAGGTAAACAATTATATATTACAATTTGGTCTCTAGGGGACACTATAATAATAAAATTGCATAACTCTAGATTGTTTGGATACTTTATAAGACAAAGACAATAGCCTTGGTGGATGATAACTATTTTTTGCCAATGATGAAAAATGATGTGACAAGATATGTTTTAGGGTGCAGGATGTGTTAGGTGGAAAAAGGAAATGCATAAAGTATAGGTTTGTACATGCCATTAACGGTTCCAAGAGGACCATGAGAAGATTTGAATATGGATCTTCTATTTGGATTACCAGTCACCCAAAGACGCAATGATTCATTTTTTTTGTCTAGATAGGTTTTATAAGATGGTTCATTTTATTGAATGTAATAAAACCAATGATGCCACTAGAGTTGTAGAATTATTTTTTAAGGATATTGTGAGATTACATGATGTTCCAAAATCCATTACATCAGATAAGGAAAAAAAATTAAGTCAATTTTGGAGGACCTTATGGAGGAAAATGGGAACTAAGATCAAATTTTATAATGCATACTATCCCCAATTGAATGGCAAGATAAAAGTTGTAAGCAGTGACTTGGGAAATTTGTTGAGATGCATAGTTAGAGAGATGCCTAGGGAATGGGACTTGGATTTACCACAAAGTTTAGTTTGTATATAATATTTCAGATAACATGTCAACAAGTAAATTAGCATTTTAGACTATTGAAATACTATGAGTGTTTTAGATTTTTTTATAATTACCAATTATAGAACGAGTTAGTGATGATGAAGAAGTGTTTCTAAAACATATACAATACTTACTAGAAGAAGTAAGAAAAAAATTTAAGGAATGTTAAAAAAAATATAAAGTAGCAAGAGATGTTAGAAAAAGGTCAAAAATATCTGAAGAAAGATATTTAGTTATGGTTTACTTTAAGAAAGAGACATTTATGAAAGATAAATATAATAAGTTGAAATAAAAGAAAATTGGACCATGCAGAATTGGGAAGTAAATTAATGACAATGCTTATGAGGTGAGTTTACAATAGAATATTTATATCTATTTAGTATTTAATGTTTTACTTTTATATGACTTCTAAAGAGAAGATGGTGAAGGTTAAGAATATTAAAAAGCAAATTTGAAGCAATAGGTGCCAAAGACAAAGAAAGAAAAGATAGTGTAGGTTATAAATAAGAAGACAATAAACACAAGGTAGGAAAGTTATGATGAGTATTTAGTACAATGGGAAGGATTGCAACATAAATAAAACACTTGGATTAAAGAATGAGGGCTGAAGAAGATTGATATGAATAAATTACAGTAGTACAATCAGAGCAACTTGTAAGAGCTAAATTATTTTCAACCAAAAGAGAGTGATGTAGAAAAAAGGGGTAAAACTTTTGAAGATCATGAATTTTGATCCATAGCTCCATTTTCTCCCCTCTTTGTACCAAAATGACTGAATCAAAATTTTAGTACTATGATAACCTGCCCTTCTAGTTATGGGATGTTTTTTATATTTTGTGAAGGCCATATGTGACCATCTTAGAATCCAAAAGTGCAATTTAATTTTTTTCCAGGTTTTTTCTAATTGTAGAAATTATTTATTTTTGTAACTAGAGTTGAAATTTAGTTGAAATTCATACAACAGGTTAATGTTAGACTTTAGTCTATTTTTAGAGATTTCTAGAGTTGTGTATGTTTTCATGTAAAACTTAATAAAAATAATAGCTACTAAAAATAGTAAGTCAAGTTTTATTATTTTTAGAGTTTTGAATTTTGCATGTCAAATCCAATTAAAAGTTGAGGCTTATTAATGTATGGTTCATAACTATTTAAATTTATTCAATATGAATCAATACTATTTATTCTTCAGAATCATTCCCTATTGGTAATTTTATTGTCTTGATAGTATTCTTGTTCATTAGTATGATAAATACAAATGCATAGATTCAAAAAAATGCATCAAGATAGTTAATCTATCTCTAATATTATTTAAAATTAAACTCTATAGTATGCATTTTCATAACTTTATGACAATTATAATAGTTTTTGTTTACAAATCGTCTTGTCCATTAGATTTAAGACATCTTTAGATGCATTTTTTGGTCAAACAAAGTTTAAGAAGTTACTTGAATTTTAATATATATGTTCTATGTATGGTGAAAGAGGTTTAGAGCTAAGGTAGAAATTAATTTTTCACATAATGTGCCTTTATTACTATTATTTGTATCTATAACATTGTATACAATCACATTTTAGGAAAACAATGGTGCACAATTTGGGAATTAAACTATACAATGGTTAGAATTCACATAAGTCTTTAGATACAATTTTCATTTAGGACTAAGGACTGTGACATTTGATAAAGAAAATATAGTATAAATTACAAAGAAAATAATAAAAATATCACAAATGACAAATTTAAGGCATCATAAAATATGTATAATATTAGAAATATAGTCTATAATTTAGATACTTTTTAAACTATGAAAAGTAAATATTTTTAATCTGTTAGATAGCTAGCGTTATAACAATTTTTTGAATTGGTAACTTCATTGATTTTAATATATGTGTTAACATCTAAAATAATATTTGTTTGATAGTGACTAGAAGGCATAATATTGATGTTCAAGTAGTTTTGTGATGTAAATCATAGCTTGATGATGTTATACCTAGTCTAGATTAATATGGTAGTGCCAAAATTTGAATTATACTAGTGATTCAATTTTAAGCATCATTTTTTCATACTTGAACATTAGAAACTAGTATGAGCAAAATAATCAATTTCTATTTCCATAAATCCTGAGCTTCTATCTAAAAACATGTGAGATCTTGAAATTTGATTCATTATTATTTCCATAAATCTTGAGCTTCTATCTAAAAATCAAGGGGTTTAAAAAAATGGTAAAGTTTTTAAAAGCCTATGCTGTCCCCACAAATGTGGAATTTAAATCCTTTATAAAAATGAAACCACTAAATAAAACAAGAGGTGGTTTGGAAGGATCAAAAACCAACCCCTCACTTACCAATTCAAGTGCCTAACCACTCCATCATCCACTGATGATTGAAAATAAATGAAGGATCATTTATTTAAAATAGAGATTGGCATGATTTGATGCCAAAGATAAGAGATTCGACCTTGTAACCTATGGTAAAAAGGATAAGTGTCTTACTACTATGTGTAGGTGTTATAATGACTATATAAAGGCATGAACTGAGTGTTATTAGGCATTTGGGATTTGGCTATGTTTTTCATTCACACAGACTAATGTCTATTTGTCCTCAATTTTGAGGCATCTATAGACATTTTCAATTCTTGGGCAAAACTAGAAAGTTGTTCTAGACTCTGAGACGGTTCTGTTGATATGGTATATTCCTAATTTTGAGTTCATTTGATCCATTTTGGAAAGCATTTTGGAGAATATTTTGGTGGATAACTATGGGAAAGTAATACTACACACATGAGAGGAAGGTGAAAAGTTTGCTCATGAGTTCTAGGAATTTTTGAAGGACTATCTATTGTTTTATTATAGTTTTTAGATAATCCATTTGATGATTGTAAGATCTGAAATATATGAAAGATACGAAAATGGAATTGTTCATATTCTAACAAACTTAGAGACATAGCCCGATCAGTGGGTGAATTCTGTTATCAACCTTGTTGTCATTATTTGTCTATTTTTGCATTCTTTTCCACATTTCATTTGGTTATTAATAATTTTGGATGCAAGGTTAATCATAATGGAAATTAATGGATATTTTGGAAACTTAGGGTTTTTTTGAATGGGATAATTGAATAGGTAAATAAATGAACTTACAACATTTTTCATTCAATTTCAATTCAATTTATAAATAAACCATGTCATTCAGTTTAAAGATTAAATTTGAGTCAATTCCATTTTAGTTAAATAGGAAAATGACTATTTGATCAAGTATCCATTTTGTAAATATTTTCACATGGAAATTAGTGTGGAGTTTATGGATGATTTTGATATCAAAGTGATTATTGCTAGTTGCTAACAATTTTTGTACATTATGTTAGTGATATTTTATTTATGTATTGACATAGAAGGACAAACTATTTGCAACTAGCTTGAAGTGATGGTTTTTTATTAGTGGATGCAGTTGCCCATGATGTTTTTTATTATTAGGCACGATGATACATATAATTGTGTCATGTTGATGATAGTAGGCACAATGGATGGCTAAGCTGAACATGATTGTGGTGAATGTGAGCACATATCAATATTCACAAGACCGAAGGATCCTTGAGATCTAGAGGAGATTAAAATCCCTTTCCTCCTAGTGGATAGAAAAGTTTAGATGGAAGAAATGTTGTCGAGAGGATCCTAGTTTGTTAGATGAAGCTATTTGTAGTTAATTCTCAAGATGAAAATATGTAGCACAACATTGTAGTGTATGACATTATAATCATCTACCATAGAGAAATGTAGATAAAGGAAAGGCTCCTATCATTTTAAGTACCTGTCAGCATTCAAAGTCCCCAATTGAACATAGAATACCATTTCAAACCTCAGACATCATCTTACATTGTATAAGAGCTTCCAAATAGAAAGTTATAGTATTCTTCAAGGGATGGCTCATTAGACTCATTTTTGATTGGAAAATTAGTGTGTGTTATGTGACAGCCGATGTGGTATGATGACTTATCTTGCCAACTTTTCTATTGGCTCTTGTCAAGATAGTTGGTAGGCAAGATTGCACTATTCAAGGTATGACAACATGTTATTGTACATTTAGATTTATGGTCGAGTGATGATTCTCAGACATAGTTACTTTAGATGTCATTCCCTTGCAAAGCGATGAGGTTGTCTTGGGAAACTTCTATTTCACTACTCGGTAAGCATTTATGATGGATGATGGAGATGGCATAGAGCTTCATCTAGATCATGGCTAGATAGTTCAGTTTGAGATAAGGCATGTTACTTGACCTTGTCATGGCTATTTAAGTGAGACTTTGGACTTGTATACACCAGGAGATCGTCTTGAACCTGATGTAAAGGATGAGTTGCATGAAGGATCATCTAATTATCTACAGGTCAACCATTGAAGGAGCCATGCCTACACCAATGATTCAATTGCTAGTAGCAAATCTTAGGTGGTAATAACCATTTGGCATAGTTAGATTTCAACATATTGAAAAAGGCTTTTGGGCATTTTTGGTTTTTCCTTTGTTATATGCTCACATTTTTAATAATACTAGAAAAATAATGTGTTAGGTAGAATGTATAAATAATACGCCTATGGATAATGTTTTGATATACATCTACTATTTTGTTACGCAGTAGTCAAAAGACCCTTGTGGACACTATTTTTAATATGTACATACATGTATTATAAGACCCCTTAAAGAGGGAAATTTGATCTATTATATGGAGTCACCTATAGGGAAGATTTGAGTGATAGGTTTATCACGTTCAGATCATCTTCTCACATGTATGGTAGGTAGATTCCATTTTGAATGGATAATAATACATGTAGGTTGTACAAAGCATGACTAACATGTCTATTGGTTTTCAAGTTACACCCGGTGAATATTTGGTAGTGTTTTTGCAACATCACTATTTGGGTTATGATAGTCATGTAGGTAGGTTAGTGGACACCATCTATTATTAGCATTTGGTAGTCTATTTTATACTGATCATTTATATCATATGGTCACTTGAGAGGGCAGATCGATGTATAGTTATGATATAGTTTCATACTAGTTTTGGCACAATATTTTGGTCTTTGATAATCATTTATGTAACCTTTATATTTTGGATTATTAATTATAGTATAGATGCCTATGTATTTTATAATAAGAACAAGTGAAAAGACTAGTTCCATGGTAAGACATGAAAATGGTAAAGGCATTATTCGGTATTAGACAAATTTTACACTTTGAGTTTTGAGTGTTTTTAGTTGGTTATAGATTGGTATGTTCATAGTTTTGTTAAGATTTATAGGACGAAAATAGGAAACTATTTAAGATACCAACATTTTCTAGCCAATACTCAATAGGGGCATTCCACATTTCTCAAAGAGGTGTGAGTTATATTCAACATAACAATGTAGCTCAATTTTTGGTTTGGATCCTTGACATCAAGATAACCATTATGTGGGTTATTTTGGATATAATATATACCTTAATGTCGAATTGTTTTTAAAAGACTTTGAAAATATAATGTAGATCATCTAACTCTTGTTTTGATAGAGTTTGATAAAAGATGAAACCACTTACTACTCAGTTGATTGAAACCATCAAGAGGGAATAGCCCTTGTGGATTATATAGTTCATTTAAATAGTTTTAATAAGAATAATTATACATGATTAATATGATTTAATTCTCTTCAACTTATTAATTTTAGATAACTCCTTACTATTGGATTTTGGGAAGGAATTTTTGGTAAAAGTTATGTTTGGAAGAGTTTATATTTGCTATCTCTTTTTTCAGTTTTCCTTTGTAATACACTTTTTGGGAAAACTAACTTAGTTATATGAGTTGTGGAGGTATGAACCATGGAGCAATCAGATTGTGAAGGAAGCCTCAAGATAGGTTTAAAATACTTGGTTTTAACTGATATTTTTATACAGTTACTTACATATTTATGAGTTAGTGAATAAACTCTTATTATGGAAATTCTCCAAGATAACATTAGAGTATGATAGATATAGGAAAAGATTCAAGGGACACAACAGTTGTTGTTTTTATTTTCCTTAATTATCTTCAGGTAATAGATATTGTGCATTAGTCATCGTAGGTTAGACAAATCACTGCATGTTTCCATATTGTGCATATACATCTAAGTCCTACTATATTATGGGTAATGTTTGTATTTCAAACATGTTGTACTCTCATATGAGTACTATCTAAGACCCATAAATTAGCAACATTTGTAATGCAAGTATGTGTAGTTGTTTGTAAATCCTATAGGTGTATGTAACATAATGTGATTTCCCTTATATGATAATAAGGAGAATACCTTAACCTTCATGTAGTGCAGGGGTTGAGAGAAGCACTATATATTATGAATATTTTGGGTAAATAGGTCAATTTGGTATAATATAGAGTTTCTTTCACCCTCCATATATAAAATTTGTAATTGCAGTTTGATAGTTGACTTCTTGTAGGTTTTTGTACATTGATATAGACAACCATTGAGTAGATGTAGAGAGTATTCAGACTTTTAAAGACCAAAATATTCTTTGTGGGTAGTTTTGATCTATAGGACATTATTTAATCCTCACTTAACTTGTACCATTGCATAGGTATTATTGAGTTCTTTTTGATGGTATGCAAAACTCGATAATTAGAGCTTGTATGGTCCCAATATAGCTAGTCAAAATTTGGGTCAACAAGTAGTCAAAGCTGGTCAAACTAGAAAAATTTATGGTCTTAAACTATTTTTTAACCAATTTCATGGGGTATATCTCACTGATATATTTATAACACTTTTTTTTTAAAAAATGGAGTCTGTATGTGCAAGTTATGACTAGTCAAAGTTATGGTCAAACTCGGTAAAAATGATGATGTGGCAATAAAGTGAAATGGCCATGAAAATTACAAACTAACACATGGCATAATGTGAGTCAATCAATTATTGATAAATGTTAGTATGTGAAGAAGGATCCAACCCCAACCCCTCACGTAGCAATTTAAGTGCTTAACTGCTATGTCATCCACATACAGTTGAAACTAAATGATCTTTTATTTAACATAGAGATTGGTGTGATTTGATGACAAAGACAAGGGATTCGATCCCATGACTTGCATTAAAAAGGATAAATGTCTTACCACTATGCCTAGGGGTTTCAATAACTATATCAAGGCATGAACTGAGTGTTATTAGGCATTCAGGGTTTGGCTATGTTTTCCAATCACACAAACTAGTTTGCATTCATCCTCAATTTTGAGGCATCTACATACTTTTTTAGATCTTAGGTGAAACTAAAAAGTTTTTCTAGACTCTGAGACAGTTTTGTTGGCATGAGCTTTTCCTAATTTGGAGTTGGTTTGAGCCATTTTGGAAAGATTTTTTGAGAAGATTTTGGTGGAAAACTATAGGAAAGTGATACTGTACACATGATAGGAAGGTGAAAAGTTTGATCGTGAGTTCTGGGACTTTTGGAAAGATTGTAGACTATTTTATTTCAATTTTTAGAGAATTGATTTGGTGATTATAAGATTTTACGTGCTTGAAATTTATAGAAATGGATTGGTTCCTATTCTAGTAAACTCGAAGACGTAGCCCGATCAGTGGGTGAACTCCATTATCAACTTTATTTTCATGAGTTGTCTATTTTTTCATTATTTTCTATATTTGATTTAGTTAATCATTTTGGATGCAAATCTAATCAAAATGGCAATTAATGGATATTTGGGAAACTTCAAGTTTTTTTGAATGGGTTGATTGAATGGGTAAATGAATTAACTTACAAACTTTTTCATTCAATTTTGATTCCATTGATAAATCAACCATTTCATTCAGTTTAAAGATCAAATTTGAGTCAATTCCTTTTCATTTAAACATGAAAATGACTATTTGATCAAGTATCCATTTTGTAAATGTTTTCACATGCAAATCAATGTGGAGTTTATAGATCAGTTGGTAAGCAAGGTGATTTAATAGTTCAATCACTTATTGCACATCCTCTTGCACATCTTTTATTATAAGCAAGGTCATCATTGTTGAAAAATTCTTTGTGTGCTCAATCTACCTGAAGATCACCTACTAGATTATTTTGACATATAATCTTTAACTTATATACAAGTTTAAAGCTATAAAAAATTATAATTTTGAATTTACTGCTAAGTGAAAATCTCATAGATCAAATTTACAAGTCAATTATCTTGACTACAATGAACATATCAAATTTATATCATAGTTGGAATTTATAAGTCAATTTTTTTTTGCTACAATCAAGAAGAAACTAATCTTTTATGTGAGTGAGAAATGAAATCAAACAAGTATATTATTAATAAATATAGTAAAGTAAAAGTATCTAAGACATGAAAATCATGTTTTACTCTAGTCAAAGTCATTTAACACTAAGATTTGGTAGATTTGAATAAATATTGTGTAGTTTTGCTAAAAGTCATATTCATTTGAGCATTGTTAGAGAATAGAATACCAAAATATGTGTAGATCCTGAATAATAAACATATGAAACATTAATAAAAAATAATTTTCCAAAAATGATTATGTAGTGATAATTAAATATTTTTGGAAAAAAAAATTTGATACCAAAATTGTAAAATGAAAACCTTTATGAGATTATGCTTTTATAACATTAGAGATGTTGGGCATGGTAAAATAAAAAGATGTCAATATTCATAGATGTGAGATATATGACCTGCAAAAAGAAAAGTGCATAGCCATAATATTTTTAGTGCTTATTTAATTCAATATAAACATTTTGTTTGCATTTTACCATTAATTTATAATAGATGAAGTAGATTTTGTCAAATAACTCCAAATTGGATTATTACTTTTATCTATGGGTTTTTTTGAAAACATTTCAAAGCATGTTGGCCAATGCATAACTCATAAATTTTCACTATTTTCTTATGCAAACAAAATCATAATGATTTGTTACTATTAATTTTGTAACTTTGAAAAGAATCTAACTAATATTCAATTATTAGGTTATCCAAAAACAAAAATAATATTAAAAATTATTCCCTATGTAAAAACATTAACTCTTGATTATAAGTTCACAAAAATAAAGAAAAAGGATTAAAAAATTAAAACTATAGCTTTGAATATCACATAAAATCTTTTCAATTCAAAATATCTATTTATTCATGTAACTTGGGATTCATGTTTTTTCTATTTTTTACTAAGAATGAAGACAAAAAATATCTTATGCAAAAATAATGATGCATAATTGAAAATAATTTACCTTGGCATAAAGTCTTCTAGATTTGACAAGTTTTGTAAGATATGTTAACATAGTTATGCTATTTCTGCAGCTTTACAAAAATGGTAATAATAAATAAGGACAACTCCATAAAATATCTTTTTACTTAAAATGTAGTGCATCTTAACTATATTCAAAGTATTTATAGTCATTACTTAATTCAAATATATTACAATTAAAGATAGTTACCTCTCTATCATTGGCTTCTATCAGCTAATCCAATGTATGACATGTAATGAATCTAATCTTGTAGGGGCTACCATGATTCTTGGAAATGGTTGAAGTGTTCCCATATAGCTAGTGTTGGACTATTTTATTCAAAATAAGTTTAGTTAATTTATATGAAAGATAATATATAGTTGTAGATGCATTGTTCAAATTTGATAATAACATAATATAATATGATTTTTCAATTAAAAATAACTGTGATACTTAACCCTGAAAGATATGATGGATGTTTCACTCATTATGCCTTGTACAAATCCCTCCTTTATCTACTGTGCTAGTAATGCCTGGTCTTGATCCAAGTGAAATGGCCCCAAAAATTTATAAAAGTTAGCCAGTCAACCTCAAACAAATTCTATTATTTTATCCATACCATTAAAAAATTACTATTTTTCTTTGCCCACTAATCTATGAAATCTAATTGGCAACAACATTCAACAATAATTATAACTTAGAAGCAAATGGATGCTAGAGTAATCCCTTATGACTTTTGCATGTTTAAGGGTAAGAAAATGCAACAGTCTATTAATTATTCATCTTTATAGTATCATAAATGAATTGAAAGTAAATTGTTCAATACAAATAGTTTATTTCCCTTGCAATTGTATTTTTTTAGTACTAATCCATGTATGTTTTTATTTTTTAATGCAATTTAACTAAAGTGAGATACAAAATTGAAAATTTTCAATGTCTCACCTCTGGAATCAAATTGAGGATTCTGGATGTAGTAACAAAATTTGTAATGAAGGTAACTTGCATAATAACAATAACCACATCAACACTTGAAAAATACATATGCAAAGAAGAAACATTGTGACATTCTTAGTAAAGATTGAGAACATAAGATTTTAAATTTGTTTTGATGATGATGTGGCATCCATGTTAATATTACAAAGGAAATTGTATTGTTGAAAACTTGAAAATGGAAAACCATAATCATCTTTTTTGTTTTATACCATGAATGTTTAATCAAAAGACTAAGTGTAAGTCTCAAAGGTGGAATTTGAAATTTTTATGTATGCAAAAGCATTTCATGTTAATTAGTTTTATTAAATCTTTCATGATTAAGCATGACTTGTATTCTTTGATGGTCATCTCGTCGTCTTTAATCTTATACATATCTAAATATGTGTTTCATAATTCAAGGCCAAGAGTTATTCAAATTATAGTATCAAATACATGATAATATGTTATTTATTAATGTTGTTAAAAGTTATGGATAATTTTCTAAGGAAGAGAAATATATTACCTATTTCATTTGTCTAGTATGCCTCCTTCTAAATCTTTTCTTGTTTGCAGGCTATCAAATTTAATGTAACATATTGTGTGCTTATTCCTTAAAGAAGGGTAAGTGTTTAATTTTAATGGTGATATAAGAAAAGTGCCAATATTTTTTCTATCAATTATTCAAATCATACACATTTTTCAAGACTTTTTATAGATAACATGATATTTTTATTGTACTTATGACTTTTATCCTGGGTTAGGTGTGACTTGTTCAACCAAAAAAATAGCAGCCAGCTATGGGAAAATGCAATTTCAAAAAATTGAACAATTTAAAATGAAAATATTTAATGTGTTTGCTTATAAATTTATAAATATGTTTCAAAACTAAACATACAAGGATTTAGAAGAAATATTTTTTATATTAGCTGGTGAGGATTCAAAATCATGGATTAAGCTAAATAAGTACATCTCTCTAATTAATTTGCATTGCCACCTTGATTACCATGTCATTGAAGTTAAGGTCTGGTATGGGGATATACCCTCAACCAAATTTTCATGCATGTTTTCATCTTTAACTACTTTGGATTATAAATTAAATATAACTGAGCAGAAACTAGACTTGTGCAAGGAAAAATATGAACAAGATTTGAAATATTTGGACACAGTCAAAGATGTGATGAAATCATTCATTGGATTAAAGGTTCATAATCTGAGTGAGAAATATCAATTGGCTAACAAGCTTGAAAACTAAGGAGACACTAGTTTATTATAATCACACATCTCACCACCGGACTAAATTGAACACTCAACATAACAAACTCAAAAATAAGTTGGAATGTGTTGTTGGAGACACAATCCAATTAAAAAATGATAAAGACAAAATAGAAAATGAACAAAATTTTGTGTAGGAGAAATGTAAGCAGTTAAATAACTTTCAATCACATTTGGATAAGGCATAAAGTGAAATAAAATATGTCAAAAACTTAGTCTCCAAAGAGATAATAACTATGAGTCAAGTGTATTTATTTATTTTAATGAAACCATGGACCCATTCTGAATTTGAGGAGCATAATATGGCATATTTTTAAGTCACAACACTTGTAACAAAATGGATTACACAACATAGTTTTGATAATTCATCAAAACTAAAAATTACCATTCCTGGAAGATGAAGTCAGTTCGAGTAGTGTGCATTTACTAAGTTTCTAATTTTATTGTTCTAAAAATTTCAATGCTATCCATTATGCAAAAAAATAAAAAATTTAAAAGACAAAAATAACACTAGATGTAACATATAACTGAGTGTGATGAGGAGATTCAACAAGTATATTATTCTTGTTATTAGGTTATAAATTAGATTGATAATATCAAGTTTACATTCTAAACTAGCTATTCCATACAATATTTTTTATCTTTACATAAAACAAGTATATTATTCTTGTTATTAGGCTATAAATTAGATTGATAATATAAATTTTACATTCTAAATTGGCTATTCCATAAATTTAAAAGACAAAAATACCACTAGATGTAACATATAATTGAGTGTGATGAGGAGATTCAACAAGTATATTATTCTTGTTATTAGGTTATAAATTAGATTGATAATATAAATTTTACATTCTAAACTAGCTATTCCATACAATATTTTTTATCTTTACATTCTATTATATTTCCTAGAGGAGGAGGTATCATTCCAATTAATATATTATTAGATAAATCAATATATTTGATATCACTGAGGTTCCCAAAATTTCAAGAAATATTTCCATCAAAAGTGTTGTCTGAGAGATCTATTTAAAACAACTCTCCAAAAACATCCACTTCCAATTCTAGTGGATCATATGAACTTCTTCTTGCCATATACTTTAGTTATGGTGGATCATGTATTTAATATATTTAATAGATGATCTATGTGCTTAAATTGAAATGGAAGAGACTAACTAGCTTAAAAGGAACATGCCACCAATTTTTGAGTATTTAATTTCTACCATAAACAAAATACGCATAGGCATGTGAATAGAATAGTTGGTAAAACTTTTAACTGGTTTACATTGTTATACCCTAACCAAAGTCATACAAAGACTTGAATTTTGAGCCTAGAATCTAGAATCAAATACGCTCATTGTAAAAAACATTATCTCTTAACTCTTTGCATAGGATATTCAACATAAGAAATTTAATGAAATTTTGATGTCCTAATCCATTGGATTATATTTATTCATTTTTGTTTCATCAATAATGAAAAATCATAACAAGAATTTACATAAATCTATATCTTTACAATCCATCATTGTGCTTTACTAAATATATACAAAGCTCGAAATTATAAATCTTAAGGTGTAAATAAAGTAAACACATCATAAATCATGAGGGTCTTTTAACTGATGAACATTTAAATTGATTATTTGTTTTAAAAAATGATATAATCTAGTACAAGAGAACAACAACAAGATTTTGGAACTGACAGTGCCAAAATTATAAATTTAGATAAGATAAATTAATATTCAATATGGATGGCATGGTGTTGACCCCACATTGAACAGACATAATGCAAATCTTAAATAAATGTTTTTTTTGAAAATATTAAAACATATCCATGGCTTATAATTCAAAATAAAATCATGTATACCTAACAAAAGAGACCAAACAAGTTTTTTTTTAGAAAGATGATAGTTGTACAAATACATAGTTAACGTCATTAAAAGCTAACTTTATCTTTGAATTAGTCAGCAAAGAGATAACATAAGTCTTTTACAAAGTGAAATAACAACTTTTTAATGGTAGAAATAAAATTATATTATCATTTTGAAGTTCATTGGTTGGATTTTTAACGTTATGGGCCATTTTACTTGGATTGATACTAGGCATTAATGATGTGGTAGATAGAGGAGGGTTTTGTAAAAGGTGGGTATGTTTTTCCATTTAGTTTTTCATTTATTCACATCATGTAGACTACATTGTTTGAATAGTTTACATCGAATGCTGAATCAACTCACCAAAAACATGGTAAGAGATTACAAGGATCTAGATGCATGTAAAATATTGATATGGTTTGGTGAATTAATTGAATTGAATAACATTTAAGAAACTATAATAAATAACTATGGAGGTATTTGTTTGTGGTTAACTAAGTATCGATTTTCATATTTTCTAAGACAACATTTAGAAAGTTGTTTATAGTTGTGGATTTGAATCAAACATAGTGAAAATTTTGTATCAATGATCTTATTTGTATATTATTCAAATAATATATGCCTCCTTATGGAATTTTATTTAATGTTTTTCAAGATAAAAAATGATGAAGCTAGGGATAATACCTAGCAAGGAAAAAATACATGATTATAGATGAATAGAAAGAACATGTGTTTTTTCATTGACATTTCAACTATTCTTGAGCAAGAATCCTATAATTTACAACATTGTGCAATGACTTTTTTAACTTTTGAGAAAATTAGATGTTTTTATCCACTTAAATGGTAACATGTATGTCATCAATATTCAATATTGCTCTATATATTTGAGTAAAGGATTTGAATCAAAACATAGATAATGCAATGAAGTAAATATAAATATCTATTATACAGGGATAAATCAAAATTTAGTAGAATAGGATCTGTTGATATTTCTAAATATGGAATGTTTCTGTTATAAATATCAATAACTAATTACACAAGCATGCATAATATCAAAAAGGATTTTCAAAAACTACAAACATATTTCTATTGTAATTCGAGTTTTATATTAAACTAAATTAAATAAGTAGAGACATCAAACCATTCTATCTCAAAACATAAACAATTTCAATAAAACATTTAAATTTTTAACAAGCACATGTATGCATATATGACGATCATTGTAAATATATTTAATCTAGAATCTGATTATAGTTAAATATCCTTGAGTTTGAATCCTAACCAAATAAGTAACACTACCAAGTTATAAATCTCAATATGCATTATTGATCAAATCCATTATTAGTAATTTGTAATCACATTTTCCCATAAATGACCCCCTTTTATTTTTTATTTTTATTTTTTGCTAGACTATGAAGAAAGTTAGAGCCTACAAGCTAATTAATGCATATAATTTGTATCCATGAATTAAAACATCCATGCCCTTGATACTATATATTATAACTAGCATCATAATGGACTTTTTCATCACCTTTTTTTGGTATCTTTGAGAAGCAACATTCCATATCATAAAGTTGTTTGCATTAGATTTATAAAAATAGTACAAATAAATCTTATTATTCCATAATAATAATAGTATTCAAAGGTGAAAATTTTCTCATGTATATACCAATTATAATTAAATTGAAAAAATGATTTCAAAAATGATGGAAAATACAAATATATCCTGAAAAATCAAAAGAAGGTTCAAATTATTGGTAAAATTTGAACATGAATCTATTTGAAGACAATTTACTTGGCCACCATTCTTAAAATTTATTTCTTAATCCACACAACATTCAAAGTAGTTATTTAAAATAAAAATAGACCAAAGATGAGATACAAACATTGAAGACATTAAAAAATTTTGCAATGCAATTCTTGGAAGAGAAATTATATACCACTGAGACTTAATCTATATGGACCAATGAAAATAAGTTTTAAGTTTAATAAATGACTACAATATTCATTAGGATAGATTCACTATAGTTATGTAAAATGACATCCATCGAGAGCCTCTTGCATATATGTTATAGGTGCAAAAAGAATTGATGGATTTTTACTAAAGATGAGATTCCTTCTCTTTAATGTATTAAACTATGTGATGTAGAAAAAGAAGAAAAACTTCCTGAAGATATACCTTCTGACACATATCTCCATTTGAGCCCATCTTCACACCAAAATGATCAGATAAAAAATATCAATGCTGGCATAGCTTACCATTCTAGTTATGTACATTTTTGATATTTTTCGAAGGTAATCTATGACCACCTAAGGGTTTGAAATTATAAATTAAAATTATTTTTCAAATTTTTATAAATTTTAAAAATATCTACTTTTTTAATCAGAATTTAACTTTAGGTAAAATTTATTTGATAGGTTAATTTTATAGTTTAATTTTTTTTGGAGATTTTAAGAGCTGGATGCATTTGCATGCAAAACTTACTAAAAATAACATATGGTAAAAATAAAATGTTGAGTTTTATTATATTTAGACTTTATTTTTAGAGTTTTAAATTTTTTATGTCAACTCTAATTCTAAGTTCAGGGTTATTTATGCATGTTTTTTAATTATTTAAATTTATTCAATTGAATCAATACTATTTATTGTATAAAATATTGGCCTATTGGTAATTTTATTAATTTGAGAGTATTCTAGTTCATTATCTAGTATCAGATCAAGTTTTAATCTTATACATGTAAGACATGGTGAGAGGACAAGGAGGAATTACTTAGATGAACTATACTATGTAAGAGCTATAGAGGCAAGTCAAATAATTAATCTAGATTGTTGTGAATAAAGGATAAAGGAGAGTAGAGGATGATGTATAAGATGACACATAACATGAATATCAAATTCCATAATAGGAACAACAAGAACAACCACCATCAATAGAAAAGAGGATGGTTAGATATTTAGAAGGAAAGAATGAAGGAATCAAGGTTGATGTTCTAGATTATGGAGGAAGTTTAAAACCATAGGAGTTGATATATTAGATGAACAAAATGAAGAATTTATTTGAGTACATGACTATGAGAGAAGATAAGAAGTGAAATTTTGCATGCATGAAATTAAATGGTCATGCAATCATTTGGTGGGATCACCAATAAAAATAATGATATAGAAAAGATAAAGAGAATATCAAATCATGGAAAAATATGAAGAAGAATTTGAGGGACAAATTTCTTCATGTGGATTATGAACAAACCTCATATAAAAGATTTAAAAATTTTAGATAGAAGGATCATAGTATACATGAGTATATAGATGATTTTTAAAATATTTGCATACGTGTGGTGCTTAATGAGAAAGAAGAGTACATGGATGAAAGGTATGTAAATGGTTTTAATTTTTATATTCATGATGAATTAAACAACCATAGAATACTTTGCATGGAAGAAGATTATTGTTTAGCTTTGAAGGCAGAAGAAAAACAAAATAGATATAATTTTAGAAGAACATCTATTCGGCCAAGAAGAAGACAATCACCTCCAATAAGGGGATGAGGTGGATTTAATAAAAATAGAGGTGAATTTAATACCACTCGAGGAGATTCATCATGTGGTCCAAAAAGATAAGAAAATAAAATATACGAAATGTATGGTGGTGGTATAGGATGGTTTCCAAATCGACAAAGGTCATATGTTTTTAATAGATATGGAGAATAATTTTATAGCGTAATTGAGTGTCTACACTACCAAGATCAATAAATGAGGAAAAATAATCTCCCAAAATTGAATTTAGTTGAAGCTGAAATAGAAGAAAAAAATATTAAAGTTGGAATAATAGATATTGGAGAAAATCTCATAATGAGAAGAATAATCATTTCTCTGAGGAATGAACATGTGAAAAATGAAGAAGGTTGTGGTGCATGGCTGCAAATAAATATCTTTCATATAAGGTGTACTTTTTCAATTAAGATATGTAAGGTAATTATAGATGGCGGTAGCTTTAAAAATATGGTTTCTAAAGATATGATAGTGCTATGCATTAGTAGAAAATAAAGAAGATACATAAGTGGTGAAAATATAAGAAGTAGTGGTGTTGAAAGAATATGTAGATGTTATACCTGATGAGTTACCATATGGTTTAACACTAAAGAGAGATATTCAACATTATATTAATTTGATTCTAAAATCAGCTCTACCAATCAAGAAACTTATAGGATGAGTCCAATAGGACATGTAGAAATAAAAAAAATAGGTTTTTGAATTGGTGAGGAAGGGTGTAGTAAGAGATAATACGAGTCCTTATGAAATAACAATGTCGTTAACTCCAAATAAAGATGGAGGGTGGAGACTGTGTGTTGATATTATAGTAATCAATAAAATTACAATAAAGTATAGGTTTTGTATACCTCGTTTGGATGATATGATGGGTGTTCTTCCAAGAGAAAAATATTTTATCAATATTGATCTAAGAGTTGGTTACTATCATATTTAAATTCATGAAGGAGATTAATGAAAAAAAACATTCAAGACTAGAGATGGTTTGTATGAGTGGATGGTGGTGTCATTTAAGTTATCTAATGCACCTAGCACATTAATAAGGGTGATGAACACAATTATATAAGAATATAATGGTAAGTTTGTGATGTTTTATTTTGATGATATTTCAATATTTAGAAATAATAAAAACGAGAACTTACAACTTTTACATGGTAAGAAGCTTACATGGTTTAATAGCTTTTTATAGAAATTTTATTAAAATTTTTGGTAGTCTTATTACACCAATAATAAATTGTATGCAAGGAAAAGAATTTAAATGGACAAGGATAACAATAGACAGCTTTGAGTTGTTGAATAATAAATTTACAAAAAATCATATTTTAGCATTACCATATTTTACCAAAGTGTTTAAGCATGATTTTGATTCTTTGTTTGTGATAATTGGTGTTATGTTGAGTCAAGAAGCGAAGCCAATAACACATTTTAGTGAAAAATTAAATGAGGTAATTAGAAAGTATTATATGTTTGATTTTGAATTCTATTTGATTTTACCAAGCATTAAGACATTGGAGGCATCACTTGGTGCCTGAAGAGTTTATACTATTTGCTAATCATGAGGCTTTGAAGTATGTGAACGCACAAAATAAGTTGAATAGTAGGCATGTAAAGTGAGTTTTTTTTTACATATTTATACTTTTGTGATTAATCTTAAATTAATAAAATAAAATTAGGTAGTTGATGTGTTGAGGAAGTGAGTGGGGTTGATTATTATGATGGTGAGTGAAGTAGTTAGATTTTAATTTATTAAACAAGTATATGATATTGATCTATATTTTGGAAAGATAGTTGAGAAGTTTCAGGTTCCAATAATAGGTGATAAAATTAATGTTTATGAAGAATATATTATACATGATGGTCATCTCTTTAGAGGTAAACAATTATATATTACAATCTGGACTCTAGGAGACATTATAATAATAAAATTGCATAACTCGAGATTATTTGGATACTTTGTAAGACAAAGACAATAGCCTTGGTGGATGATAACTATATTTGGCCAAGGATGAAAAGGTATGTGACAATATATGTTTTAGGGTGCAGGATATGTTAGGTGGAAAAAGGACATGCATAAAATATAGGCTTTTACATTGCATTAGTGGTTCCAAGAGGACCATGAGAAGATTTGACTATGGATCTTCTATTTGGATTACCAGTCACACAAAGAGGTAATGATTTAATTTTTTTGTAGATAGGTTTTATAATATGGTTCATTTTATTGTATGTAAAAAAACCAATGACGCCACTAGAGTTGTAGAATTACTTTTTAAGGATATTGTGAGATTGCATGATGTTCCAAAATCCATTACATCAGATAAGGAGAAAAATTCTAAGTCATTTTTGGAGCACCTTATGGAGGAAAATGGGGAGTAAGATAAGATTCCATAATTCATACTATCCCTAATTGAATGGCAAGACAAAAGTTGTAAGTAGTAGCTTGGGAAATTTGTTGAGATGCATAGTTAGAGAGAAGCCTAGGGAATGGGACTTGGCTTGACCACAAAGTTTAGTTTATATATAATAGTTCAGATAACATGCAAACAAATAAATTATCATTTTAGACTGTTTATGGAAGAAATACTATGAGTGTTTTAGATTTTTTATAGTTACCAATTATAGAATGAGTTAGTGATGATGAAGAAACATTTGTAAAACATATACAATAGTTACTAGAAGAAGTAATAAAAAATTTGAAGGAATGTAATAAAAAAGATAAAGTAGCAAGAGATGTTAGAAAAAGGTCAAAAATATTTGAAGAAGGATATTTAGTTATGGTTTACTTTAGGAAAGAGAGATTTATGAAAGACAAGTATAATAAGTTGAAACACAAGAAAATTGGACCATGTAGAATTGGGATGAAAATTAATGACAATGCTTATGATGTGAGTTTACAATAGAATTTTTATATTGATTTTTTATTTAATGTTTTAGTTTTATATGATTTCTAAAGAGAATATGGTGAAGGTTAAGAGTATGAAAAATCAAATTGGAAGCAATAGGAGCAAAAGACAAAGATAGAAAAGATAGTGTAGGTTATAGATAAGAAGACAATAAACACAAGGTAGGGAAGTTATAATGGGTATTTAGTATAGTGGGAAGGATTGCAACATAAAAAAAGCACTTGGATTATAGAATGAGAGCTGAAGAAGATTGATATGAATAAATTTCAATAGTAGAATCAGATCAACTCGTAGGAGCTAAATTATTTTCAACCAGAGGAGAATGATGTAGAAAAAAGAGGCCAAACTTTAGAAGACCATGACTTTTGATTCATAGCTCCATTTGCTCCCATCTCTGCACCAAAATGACTGAATCAAAATTTTAGTGCAACCATAACCCGCCCTTCTAGTTATGGGATGTTTTTTATATTTTTTGAAGGCCATATATGACCATCTGAGAATTCAAAAGTGTAGTTTAAATTTTTTCCATGTTTTTTCTAAATGTAGAAATTATTTTATTTTGTAACTAGAGTTGAAATTTAGTTGAAATTCATACAAAAGGTTAATGTTAGACTTTATTTTATTTTTAGATATTTCTTGAGTTGTGCATGTTTGCATGTAAAACTTAATAAAAATAATAGTTGCTAAAAATAGTAAGTCAAGTTTTATTATTTTTAGAGTTTTGAATTTTGAATGTCAAATGCAATTAAAATTTGAGGCTTATTAATGTATGGTTCATAACTATTTAAATTTATTCAATATGAATCAATACTATTTATTGTTTAGAATCATTGCCTGTTGGTAATTTTATTGTCTTGATAGTATTCTGGTTCATTAGTATGATAAATACAAATGCATAGATTCAGAATAATGCATCAAGATAGTTAATCTATCTCCAACATTATTTAAAATTAAATTATATAGTATGCATTTTCATAACTTAATGACATTTATAATGGTTGTTGTTTATAGATCATCTTGTCTATTAGATTTAAGACATCTTTAGATGCATTTTTTGGTCAAATAAATTTTTATAAGTTACTTGAATTTTAAAATATATGTTCTATGTATGGTAAAAGAGGTTTAGAGCTAAGCTAACAATTAATTTTTCACATAATGTGCCTTGATTACTATTATTTGTATCTATAACATTGTATACAATCACATTTTATGAAAACAATGGTTCACAATTTTGGAATTAAACTATACAATGGTTAGAATTCACATAAGTCTATAGGTACAATTTTCATATAAGACTAAGGAATGAGAAACTTGATAAAGAAAATACAGTATAAATTGAAAAGAAAATAATAAAAATATCATAAATGACAAATTTAAGGCATCATAAAATATGTATAATATTAGAAGTATAGTCTATAATTTAGATAATTTTTAAACTATGAAAATTAGATATTTTTAATTTGCTAGATAGCTTGCGTTATAATTTTTTTTTGAATTGATAACTTCGTTGATTTTAATATATGTGTTAAAATCTAAAATAATAATGTTTTTATAGTGACTAGAAGTCATAATGTTGATGCTCAAGTAGTTTTGTGATGTAAATCATAGCTTGATGATGTTATACCTAGTCCAGATTAATATGGTAGTGCCAAAATTTGAATTATACTAGTGATTCAATTTTAAGCATAATTTTTTCATACTTTAACATTAGAAATTAGTACGAGCAAAATAATCAGTTTCTATTTCCATAAATCCTAAGCTTCTATCTAAAAAGCATGTGAGATCTTGAAATTTAATTCATTATTATATGTTCATAAATAAATTTAAGCTAGGAATTATATGCATATAATAACATATATCAAGGTGTCAATACAATATATCAAGAAATTATTATGCAAGATACCAATATCTTTTTTATCAATTATTATACATATCATGTATTTTGTGCAATGTAATTATAGTGATGAAAGAAAAAAAAGTTTTGATTTATTTATCTAAATATTGAATGAGTTTTTAGTAACACTATGAATAACATGAACAATCAAAGTATCTCAAATAAGTATTAATATTGTCAAAAAACTATTACACCATGTCTTTAAAGTAAGTTCTTTTCCTTGGTTTATATTTTATGTATATGTAATTATAGTGGCATAAGTAAAAACAATAAAAAGATTTAACTTGCTAATCCAAATATGGAATGGGTTAATAGTAATTATATGCATAGCCAGAATAGTTAAATCATCTAGTGGAAGTATTATTATTTCTAAAAAGCTATTATGCCATATGTTTAAAATAGTTTCTTTTCTTGAAACCATGAAATCAAGATATAAAACAAGGAACAATAACATTAGAAAATTGTAAGAAAAATATTTTGAATGATGAAAAAATATTTGTAAGACAACATTATAACAAGCTCACCAAGGTACAATTTAGTTTCATTCACATTTAATATTAAAAATAGTACCATTCATTTTAGTCATAAATGTGTTGTAAAACTAAAATCTATGTAGAAAGAAAACAATTGTGGAGATGTCTTGTTTATTTTGGTCAAAAGATATTGGTCAGTTTTGGGAGCAAAGTATTTAGCAAATATGTTTTCAAAATGAATTTGATATTTACTTTTATTTTTAATACGTTTCAAGTCAATGCATGAAAAAATAAATTTCTTGAATTTGGTGGACATCTTGGATAGTGTAAATAGTTATCTCGCTCAAGATCCTTTACTTAAATTTCATGGTGGCTAGACTTGTATATTAGCTAAAAGGGACCTAAAAAATTATCTTTTGCTTTTATAATTCCTATTTATTGTATATGTTTGAGGTAGAGGTTATTTTTTTAATTAATATAAATTTTCTTTCATAGTTAATGTAAAATAGTAGAGAAAATAAAAACTTATCTCAATGTTTGTGCCAACGATTATTTATAGATATTTGCTTGTGGTTCATCAGCGAACAGTTTGATGAAATATGTATAATTTATACATAGTTTACAATAAATTTTTGGGTCTTTTTCTATCATGTTTTTGAAAATGTAGATTGGATGTATTTTTAAAATTAGTTGGTCTTGAATTGCATGGTGAAGTTAGTAATATTTACCAAGTTGAATCTAAAATAAAATAAAAATTAAAAGAATAAAAGATAATATAAGGGCTCACTATTGTACAATTGTATTCTATTTCACCATCCTTGACATGTAAATTAAATTGAGCTTTGGTTTGTTCATAACTTATTACCAAATATCCAAATAAGATAACTAAAAATGAATAATTGGAGTCTATTATATCAAAAAGTGTATGAAATTGTATAATTTTACACTTATTACACACCATAGTTATGTTCTACATGTTTGATTTTTCTATCAATACTATGTAAAATGTAGTGTCCCCTCTTTCATATTTTTCCTTTTCCTTAATCAAGAAATTAGAAACCCAAATAATTTTGTCTAAGTTTATATATGTTTATAATTATTAAATTTATTTATTGCTAATATTTATTTTTATCATCATCTACCCATGAAAATCGACCAAGTCAATATGTAATATCTCCACCTTAATCAGAGAACTAGGATTTGTAACATGGGAGGGTCGATAAATTGTTAAAATATCTACCTTAAATGCAGAAGAACTTTTACTAGTAAAAATATAAATGATTGTGCATGAACGAGTTGCTTGTGTGTATGTGTTGGGATAAGGGAAAACAATTCTTTTAAATAGACTAATGGAAAAAGTAAAGTACAAAAGTTTAATTTTTTTTTGTGTAGCAAAAGTGTGCATTTCAAGCCAAATAAGAGAAAAAAAAATTGATTCATGGTTTACTATTTTTACAATTATTGTTTAGAAATACTTTTTTGATCTATACCATATAAAATAGTTTCTTGTTCTTGATCTATTTTTCCTTCATTGAATTTTTTATTCTGATTCCATGTCATGTCTTTCATTTGTTAAAATTTAATGCTAGTTATTTTATGTTATGCACCATAATTTTATACATGAAAAATATATAATGAATAGAGGTAGATGCAATGTTCATGCACCAAACAACTTAGGTAGATAAAACAACATGTTTCCTCCTAAGTTTCGTTCATATAAAAACACAATCAACATAGGCTAAAGTTGTATACTAGATAAAAGGTTTTAGACAAAGAGCAAAAAAATCTTGCATGTGTTCATTGGCGTGTCTAAAAACCTAATGACTAAGTATTATTATCTATGTTGATACATACCACATTGTGATTAGTCAAATACATTTATATTATTATAATATAATTAGCTTCTCTTGTACTATTTATCGAAACATGATCTATGATTATATTCCTATGTTACTCATGTATATTTGGTAGGAAATACATATTGTAACCTGACATTTACTATTTAAGTAGTGTACTTAATTTATTGAGAATAAACATGTCAATATTAAAGTATCCTAGAATGTATATTTATTTAGATTCATATGTATTTAATAATACCTTTTAAATAACATTGATGAAATTCAAGATGCAAGTAGATGGGGATGCATAGTTATTAACAACTAAAAATTCATTTTCTATTGGTAAAGTATATTACTTTCTCACTCTTTAGCTTACTTAGGTGTTATTTCATTTATATGTTATCTTAAATTTATGAGGATGATGATTTTATGCCTTACTTCCACCTATATTGGTGCAGTTAGTCCCTTATACATGGGATGGAAAGGATTTTCCTATCTTATACCTATTTGTATATCTCTATTATAAACTATTTAACACATAGTGGATAATAGATAGTTTATTCTTTGTGTGCAATGCATTAGCTTAATGGATGTAATAATGGATTCATGGAGATATCTTGGTTGAAGAATCTTGTTAACTCTATCATGGTGTAAGACTTGTCACTAACTATCATTTTTTGAACTACCATTTTTTGCATTGTTTATCTAATCCATAGATAAGTTGTATGGTTTATTTTGAGTTATAGGTTTTTTTATTCATATTTAAAACACCTCTATTATGGAGAGTTTTTGGTTTTGAGTATGCTTAGATCTGTTATATTTAGATCTAATCAGTCATAATGATTTGCATTGGATTTATTTACATCTTTTGTGTTGGCCATACATTATTTTTAGAGAAATTATAAAGATTTTAAAAACATTGTGACGATCTAACTGATCAATTTTCTCTTCACACAAGTGTTCGATTAAGAAAATTGTTTCATTGCTAGAAATCAGACATCGAGAGGTTTATATAAAGTAGTTATAATAAAGATTTTGATCAATATCAAAGGAGATATGAGGATATGAATTTCACCTTGTTATTCTATTTTTTTTAAAACTTTTATGTGTGATCAATAAAAAAAAATAGATCTTTTATTTAAAGTGAAAAACCAGTATGAAAGATTGATCTATGTGAAAGATTGTTATTTTCCTTTGCTAAAAATTTCCTTCAAATCCACTTTTTATATATCTGGTAAAAATAATATAATTTTTTTCAAATAATTTAATATTTTTTGTTATAATGCTTTATTTTTAACGAATTTATGATGGGATAACCTTGTGAAAACTATATCTTTTGATTAGTAACTTGACATCAAGTGTTATTTTATCAAAAATGTATATTTTCTTATGCCCAATCTATTGATGTCATTTATTTTGTTAAAATACACTAAAATGTAAAGTGTCAAATTTGAGGTGGAGATATACAAAACCATGGGGGATTTACTCTCTCATTACAATTTTACTACGACCAAAGTCCTATTTACATGATCTTTGGACTGCATTACTATTTCTTGGTCCACATTGTATTATTTATGCCACTCTTGCACTTTGTACTATCTTGAATGCATTTTCAAATGAGTTCAACATCCTTTACATATACTTTATAGGTTGTTGTGTTTGGTATTTGATCATTTTAGTTATGGTTTTGCATACATGATAGCTTTTTTCTCCATTTTCCACATTCTTTCATCAGTCCAAAACATGCTCAATTATAGTTTATGCATTGACACTTTGACAAACTTGTAGTTTTTATCATGTTTCCATCAAAACCCATTTCTTAGTGCCTTGCCTTCTTCTATGGAGACACTTTTTCACTCCCTTATTTTTAGATCATCTCTCATGATTTGTGATGACTTTCTTGACAGGTCAATAGTCTCCTTGTTTAGAGCTATTCTAGTGAAGCCTAGTGTCATTTTGTTTTTATTTACTATTTTTTTGTGTATGGGATATATTATACTCTTACTAATTTATAAAATGACAAGGGGGGTTTGATAATTCAGTGTTGTCAACCTTCATGCATTGTGTGCTCTATTTTGGTAACCTTTTCATTTATCTAGTTGTTTGTCTCTTCCATCACTACCAAATCCATCATGTTTGAAGTATCATTTTTGTATTTTTGACAACACTTTTCAGATAGTTGAAAGTATCCCATATCTTAAAGTGTAGATATTATGGTGAATAATAGAGTCATCTTATCTTCTTTGATAGTTTGAAAGTGTCTTTCAACATGTTATGGAGTTATTTTAATGTATATAGTGTTAACATGTTTGGTGTTTGAGTAATGAATTAAAATAATTCATGCAGAATTTTTTTATCCACTCTAGCCATTATGGGGTGGGGGTGGTGTACATATAATTTTTTTTATCATCACTCCATCTAGTTAGCAATATGGATGGGGGTGTGGTATATATTATACTTCATAGGTGTTGAGCATTCCTTTCATATGTAGTAGTCTTTTATACTTTCATTACCACTGATAGCATTATTGATTGAAACTATTTAGGTGAATCCTAGTGTCAAGCAGTGGATTCAGACCACTCATACAAATTGATTTCTTTCATGACTTATGAGTATTGGGAGTATGGGCTACTTTAAAATTATCTTTAGGGGGTTTATATCTCTCTCTTATTATTTTATCTCTTTTAGGGGGAGTTTTTTCTATGGTTCTTCTCCTTTTCTCCACTTTATGAGAGTTATATGTATATGTTACATTTTTTAAAGTAATTGTTGGATTTTTCCTTTGTACATGGGTATCTTATTTAGGGACTTTATTTTTTAGAACCTATATAAGGATTTTTTACTTGTCTCTGTGGCCTTTTTGATGATTCTTATAGTAACACTAGTGTGGTATCCCAACTAGTGACACCGGTTTTGAAGCTTTACTAGTGTTTATGCTCACTTCTCACCATATTATTAGAGGGTGTTAAAATAATGATATCTTGGATTCATCATCATTTTACATAGTATTCCAAAGTTTAACATTCATATTCAATGATCCTCATATTTATAATTATTCCTAATTTCATTTGGTAGTTGCAGTAACTCAACATTGATTTACTCTAGCAAGATGGATTGGCTTTCATAGGGACATGCTAATTCACACTACATCCTTTGTTGTACCCACCTAAGACACATTTAATGGGGGTATTGGTTTAATATATTAATTTCCTAATATTTAGCTTACTTAGGTGTTATTTCATTGGAGATGTTTATTGAACATTCATGAGGATGATGGATAGATGATGGATTTATTCCTTACTTCAACCTATATTGAGGAAGTTAGTCCCACAAGTATAGGATGGTTAGGATTTTTATATCTTATACCAACTTTTACATCTCTATTGTAAATTATTTGGCATAGAGTGAATAATATATAGTTTATTCTTTATGTGCAATGCAATAACTTCATGGTTGTGATAATGGATTCATGGAGAGATGTTGGTTGAATAGTGTTTTTAACTCTATTATTTTCTAGTATCACAATAGTTATTGTTAATGTTTCCATATGATCAACTATATATTACATTGGTTTTGAAATAATTACATGTTTTTCAACACATATTATAATAGCTTGTACATTATATACCAAGTTAAAGGTTAAATTTTTTTATTTAAGATTAAATCATTTGGAAGATGTAATGTATGTTTCTTGTAAACACAATATATCACATCTCATCAAGTTATGCTATGAGTATTAAAGGAGCATATAATAGCAGATGAAGTCAATAAATTTTATCTGAGGTTATGTTAAAACTTCCAAATTGAATTTGATTCTAGTCTTGCATTTTAATAGATATTTTACTAACTATAAATATTTTATGTGTGAGCAGACTTATCAAATATAAAGAGTCTATGAGTTTTGCATAAGATAAAGATGAATATTCTAAGCCATGTCTCCTAACACCAAGTGTCTTGAATGTAACACCTTCCATGTGGAGACCCTATGACCTATGTGTTTTGCATACCAAGGCTAGTTGGATTGAAAATTGGCTTTACACTATTAATTATTTTTTGTAGGTTGACATGCAAATCAGACTAGATATTCAAAATATAGGAGTATAATCAAAATAAATATGGATTTTGTAGAGATGAACATGTCTTGTTATTTGTAGTTTTTAAAAATTAATATCACTAAATTTAATCTAAATAATGTCATTATTTTTTTCTTTTCTATATAGTTTGAATATGCCATCCTAACCATTGACAAGTCCATTTTGCATATCATAATCCCTGGCAGAAAGTTCAATCAACATGCTAAGCTTTAGTACAATTTTTATAGGTAAACATTTAACATTAGCATATCCATGTCATTCATTATATGTATCATCTTATTTGTTTATTGCATGGATAACATTTTCATTGTGTAGAATAAGATCCAGATTTTTTTTATTGTGGACTTCCACACCATTATTCAATAAAAAAGATATGGAAATGAAGGATCATTTGGGGCTGGTCTTAAACATTTTTTTTATTAATATATGATTTATCTTATTTTACATGTGAGCATTTTACTATTATGTTTAGGATCGATAAAAAAGTTTCATCTTTTTGGTGCATGGGTTGGTGAAATTGATTAAAAAAATTATGTTTTCTTGCAAAAAAGAATACAAAATCAATTCACTATTGATTTTTGGATACTCAAATATCAAACAATCATTTAAAGGATAAACTTGATAGAAGTCTCCACAAAACATCATATCAACATTACCAAAGAACATGGTCAATAGTCGTATTACATCACATAGCCATTTATAAATACAATATAACATTCTTGATGCTACAAGTGAGATCTCATCAATTATCACTATGCACAATTGATTATATTATTTGGATAATACATCTAGATGTTCATTATTCAATGGAATAAGTTGTAACTTGTTAAATGGCAATAGAAATGTTGAATGCATTGTGACCACTCTAGCATTGTATGTAACTTTTCCTGTGTATGCAAGTATAATACCCTTTGGATATAAGGATCACTTACAATATTCTAAGAGTAAATGTGAATTAGAATTTAATAAATACATTTTGTTTTAAATGTCTTTCTTGTGCCTGTGCCTCCTATAATAAATAGGTACAATGGCTTGCATTTATTTATCCTTTTTTTATAATCAATGTCTTTTACAATTACATGTTGTTATTCATTTAATATTTGTTTATGTTTTTAATATTTGACATTGTTAGAAACAAATGGATGAGGAAGAAATTTGAGTGGTTTTGATGTAATTTATCTTGATGAAAAAATTGTTAATGGATATTCCATAAGATTTGTAAGTATGGTTGTATGCTACAATTGCTATTCCATCCCATCAACTTAAATGTGAATTGTAACAAATTTGCTGAATAAATACCCTTCAATTCTTAAGGCTAAGGGGAAGTGCACTTTAATCAAAGGATTAGATCTGGATGTATTAAACATACCGTAGTAATAACAATATATTCCTTGATGGCTGGGGTTAAACGTGACCAAAGCCAAGGTTCTATATTTCATTCCAAGTTTGGTTGCGGATTGTAGAAACCCCCTAAATGTTGCATGTACGGCGGTGGCCTATCCACCAATTAATTTCGCTAAAAAATGATAACAATAACAGTAAAGTCACCTGAGCGTGCAGCCAAGATGGCTAGATTTGAACCAGCCATGAGCAGCACAAGAATCAGAGTAAAGGTGCGAAGTCAAGAATATCCCATCTTGCTGTGATAATGAAAGTAATCCCATATTCGATAACGATAGCTCACCGATGAAGTGTGTTATTGAGATGAAAAGCTTATTTATAGATCTATTTCGCATCAAAACATAAAAACCGCGTCAACAGCGGCATATGTGGAGGTACTTCGATACGTTCAAAACAGCTGCAACATATGAAAAGTATCCCCCAACATGCTTCCCTATGTTGGGAGGTTTCATCGATATTTGATATTCTTTTTGATATTTGATTATATGAGAACTAACTAACCAAAGATCACGTAACAAAGGTTCCCACGACTTATCAAAGTGATCTTTCGCCTATAAATTTATTGAAGAAATATTATAATTGAGTTTTATTATCAAAGTTATCCTTTATTCACATGGTATGTACCTATAAATTTATTGAATAAATATTATAATAGACATTTGCACTTTTAATTAAAATGATTTGTAAGATGCGATTCTTAAATCTTAAATTTGCATTGGAAATTAGGATCTTTGAGTCTCCCAATTTACATTTGGGATTATGATTAACACATTCAAAGATAGTGGTATTGCCATTCTCAACCAGAATTGTTTGTGGAATGCTACTTTTATTAATCTTTTCTATATTAATAAGATTGATTGAAATTTGACCAATTGATTCAAATGGTGTGTGCCTATAAATTTATTGAATAAAATTAAAATTGGTATTGACACTTTTAATTAAAATGATATGTAAAATGCAGTTCTTAAATCTTAAAATTTGCATTTTGAATTAAGATTTTAAATCTTAACAATTTACATTTGGAATTAGGATTAACATTTTGAAAGATAATAGTTCATAGGATGTATAATTGCTTTTGAGATTAGCATTTTCGATGAGAGTAGTTTGTACGATGTAATTATTATAGGGTTTATATATGTTTATGGATTATGATGTTATGATCTTTTGTTGTAGTCTTGGTGGTTGGTTACATAATATTTTTAGATATTTAATTTATTTTAATTTTAAAAAAATATATAAATAGTTAAATGAATAAGATAAGAATTATTTTCTTTGTAACTATGTCCTAAGTCATACTTTATTTATCAATTATATTTAGTTATATGTAATCCAAAACATAGACAGAGATGATGATATTCAATTTTCAACTTTAACAACAACAACAAAAACAACAACAATAACAACAACAACAACAACAACAACAATAAGTTGTGTTTTCAAATGAAAGTTCTCACTCGCTTGTCACTTTGCTCGACTACACTCTTGCCCAAGGAGATTCAAATGGATCAAACCCTAAATCAAATTGCCATACCTTATATGGCTCAAATAGTTCCCAACTCCACTTGTAAGTCATTGCTACCCATCCAACAACTCCTCCCATGCAAACCTGGATCTAGAGAGGCTAATGGCTCCTCTAGCTTGATCAGAGGCATTGGCTGTGAATAGTTCCATGATAGGAAACCAAAAATCAAAACTCCCCCTTCTTCCACTACTAGAAATAGGGTCATAGATGTCATGGAGTTGGAAGCTACACTAAATTTTAGAAATCTAGAGCAAGGAACCAAATCCTTTACTGAGGTTGTCTCTTGCAAACTAATGCCTTCACTAGACCCGAAACCTCTCTAACCTATGTCACATATCTAGTTCTGATCCTCAATGAAGATGAGTCTAAGTTAATTTTCATATCAGAAGAATACTTCTTATCTAAATGAATTATCTATTAGTGTAGGTTTTTATTTTTCCCTATTTTTTAATTAGAAAAATTCTATTTTTGTACATACATGGAGTTTTCCTACATTTGTGGGATAGGCTATCTTATGTGGAGATGTTTGTCATAGATGTGTCATAGGTGTCATAAGAATGTCATAAGTAACTCCCTTAATGTGAGTTACTTCTCTATTCTTAGCACCTTGTCACCACCTTTCATGGAGGAGTTATAGTCTATTCTTGGGTGCCTTGACCACCTTTTGTGGAAGAGTTACTTACGTGCTCTCCTATATGTATTCTTCACTTTAGCCATCTCATGTTAATTAGATTTTGATTTTCTCCATTTTGTCTTGTGCAATTTAGCTTTTTGTATAATTTCAAATTGCTTTATCATCTATGTGGTGTGCACTTGCTTCATCTCATATGATCACGTCTCCATTGCATTCACATTATCTAGATTCTGGCAATAACTCTGATATGGTATCAGAGCCACTCTAGTAATCGTGTGTCTGGTTATCTATTCTAAAATTATTACTTTGCTTTCTTAGTAGATTTTTTTGTTTAACTCCATTATTTTGGTAGAGTTTTTTTAAAAACTCATGCAAATCCATACGGAAACTTGTTCAAAAAATTACTTTTGAGTTAGAATTTGCCAAGACATCTTGTCTAGATTTGTTGTGGCTTTAGCAAAGGCATAATTTATTTTCTTTTGGTCATTCTGTAGGAAAAGATAGATCTCTGCAACTTAGTTTCTGTTCTTGGATGCCACTTTCAGTGTGGAGCATCTGGTAGGATGAGGTGTGCGACTCTAGCAAGGCGCAGTCCAGTTCCACAGCATGCTTCTCTTGTTGCAAGTTAAAGTTATTCTGATTTGAATAAGTCATCTGAATCAGTCATTTGAATTAGTCATTTGAAAAGTGGAGAGAGGTGCAATCCAATGATAGATCATCCATTTCAGTGCCTTCATTTCTTTTGCTCCTACTTCAAGGAAGGGGTTGGCTGCATATGGGACTCAGCCTAGTGGCGCGCACTCTAACCTCAACCTGCAGGAGTCGGTAGATTGTTGTCTAACTGTTTGACAAAATTATGCTATTATCCTTCTGCAATGCCATAGTCCTTCTTGCAATGCCAAGAAACAGCCACGCCATCAGGCCATACGGTGTCCAACGTGCAGGTCTGCAAATTATTATTTTTTTTTTTTGCAAGCAAAATCTAGACTATTTTTTTTGGCACCCCTTCCTTACTTGGCGTCCCATGTGGGCCCTTGGACACTTGGCATCCATCAAATTGTCCTTTTCTTTAATTTTTTTTAGTTAAAAATTGACATGTAAAAAAATTAATCAATTTGACTGAATATTAAGTTTTTTAGACAGTTTGATAATTTGGGGCTTTACATTTAAAACTTGTATCTTCCCCTATTGAAGATGAAAGGTGAGGCTCGGGTTGGCAGGAGGCCAATTCCCCCTCACACAAACCTCCTTTGGATTCCTCATTCTATGTCAAATCTAACGAGTGGTTGGAAGGCCACTTTCTCTCTCAAAATAGGCATTTTTAAAATGTTTTAGTGCTTTTTTTTGTAAAAACACTAGTTTACGAGAAAATTAAACCTTTAATATCTTGCAAACTGTAGCTCAAATTTGGGTGCCATTTTTTGAAAAAGTGTTTGTAATTCAATCCTCTATAGCGTAGGCTTGTTATTTGTAAAAAATTCACTTGTTTAAAAAGCACCCAAAATTTGGGTCTCTCGAGACGCATTTTCAGCTGAGCCTGACGTCTTGTTTGCTTAAGTCTTACACTGATTTCTCTAAGATGAATTCTCAGATAAGCCCAACATATTTTAAGTGTGCACTTGCATATTTGGGGGGATCAATATTTCAGGGGGGTGTGAATGCTTTTCACAACTTGCAAATCTTTGCTTTCATTCTCCTTTCTGCATAATTTCACAACTTGCAATCAACTTCACCTAAATTCAACTAAAAATAGATTCTTTTCAACTTAAACCCCTAACACCCTTCAACTATCATGAATGAAAGGTTAAAATGTCAATCATTCTTAGAAGCAAAGGGTTGTATAAGATCACCATGGGTATTGAAGTAGAACCTATCACTAATGCTGAAAAGGTCAAGTGGTACAACCATAGTGATCGAGCCTATGGATTACCGAGATTATCTGTCTCCATAACTTCTCTTCCATTTAAAAAACTCTAAGACTCCCAAAGAAATATGGGACACCCTAGAAAACTTATTTGGGAAGCTTGATGAGATGAGAGGTCATGAGCTCAAAAATAAACTCATAAGTCTAAGTCCTAGCAACTTTGACACTCTAAAGGACTTCTTCACTAAGTTTAAAGCCCCAGGACTGCAATTGAAAGAATGTGGGATAGAGAAGAAAGATGATCAACTCATTCTTTCTATTCTCATAAAGTTAGGTCCAAGCTATTTAGTCTATGTCTCCACTTTCCATGCCAAAAAAAGTGCCCTTGGCACTACATGGTAGATGCCTTCTTTAGATTCATTTATTGTCAACTTGACTAGGGAGCAAGACAAGCAAATTCAAATGGGCACAATGAAATCTACTCAACCCCAAGCCTTGATAGCTATAAATGGTAAGGATAAAACTTCAACAAAGGAGAAGAAGAAAAAAAACAAGGACCAGGAGAAGAAGAAAGAAAACAACAATCCTGCCAAAAACAACACTGAGTCTTCCTCTTTCAATGCTAAACCTAAAAAAGAGAAGGTTAAGTGTGCATATTGTAAGAATACAGGGCATGATGAACACAAATGCATGAAGAAACAAATAGATCACCTAACTCATCTTCTAGAGAAGCACAACATAGGTGTTCCTGAGTCCATCAAGTAGAATTCATCTACCCAAGATTTTACTAAAGCAAAAGGCAAGGGTAAGGAGAAAGAAAAGGGCAAGGCCCTTGTAGCTACTGCAGCTTCTACAACATAATGGGTCATTGATTGGGGTGCTTCTCACCACATGGGCTTTTCACTAGTTGAATTTTCATCTTTAGAGCCTTGTAGCATGACTTCAATTAGTTTGGGTGATGACACATCAGTTTCTATTATAGGGAGAGGGTTAGTTGAAATGGAAGGAGGAACATTCAATAATGTTCTAAGTGTTCCTTCTCTTTCAACCAATCTCCTATCAGTGTACCAAATCACTCACATTGGTCGAGGCATGAGAGTTGAGTTTTTTCCAAATTGAGTGGCTATCAGGGAATTGCATAGTGATACTACAGTGGCAATGGGTAGGGCAGATCACCAAGCTAGGTTATACACCTTCTCACATTTTTCACCTGATTCTTCTCCAACAGCATTGCTGACTCATTCAGATGGAGTTAGCAAACTATGGCATGAGCAGTTTGGCCACCTTAACTATCACTACCTTGAGCAACTTTGCAAATATGACATGGTCATTGTCTTGCCTCATGTCCAATTCTCAAAAGGACTTTGTGAGGGGTGCTCCCTTGGGAAGCATTCTGAAGCAAAATTTGACAAAGGCAAAGCATGGAGGGCTTCACAACCTTTGGAGTTAGTCCATAGTGATGTATTGGGACCCTTTTCCAAACCATATTTCACAAGGGCCAAGTACATCCTCACTTTCATTGATGATTTCTCTAGGTACACTTGGATATATTTTTTCAAACAAAAGTTTGAAGTATTTGAAAATTTTCTAGACTTCAAGGCTCTTGTTGAGAAATAGAGTGAGAAATCTATCAAGGTTCTTCGAATTGATAATGGAGGGGAGTATGTCAGCATTAGGTTTGAGCAATTTTGCACCACAGAGGGGATTTATTTGTAGCACATAGTCACTTACAGTCCTTCACAAAATGGGGTTGCACAATGCAAGAATAGCTTTTTGAAAGAGATGGGTAGCTGTATGATTCACTCCGAATCCTTAGCACCATAGTACTGGGTTGAATCCATTAATTATGCTTGCTACATTCAAAACAGGGTTCCTCACAAAGCTTTAAAAGGGATAACACCCTTTGAAGCTTGACATAAAAGGAAACCTGATGTTGAGCACCTTAGGATTTTTGGATCCCTAGCCATGGCCCACATTCTGAAGAAGAAATATAAAGCTATGGAACATCAATCCAAGCTGTACATCTTTGTAGGGTATATAAATGGTATTAAGGGGTATCACCTTCTAGATTCAGTCACTCATGAGTTTTCAATCGAGAGAAGTGTCCATTTTTAGGAGAGTCTTAGAGACTCAACACTTGAAACTTCTTCTCCCTCATTAGATCTACTTCTTCATGATGATTCCTCATCAGATTCAGATCAGCCACAATAGGTTCTTGAGCTAGAGACATCTTCTTCTTCTTTGAGTTTAGACAGTGAGGATAGTGATGCAGAGTCATCCACCTCTAGTCAGTCAGAGGATGAGGAGTTAACACCTGACTCACCCACTTTTAGGCCACTTTAAGCCAGACAGACACTTGAGAGTGCTGGCACTTAAGCAAGATATCCCACAGATGACAAACGAACTAGGGGGGATTTTTAGAGAGATCCACATGCCTTCTTTACTTCAGTTTTAGATCCACAGACTTTTTGAGAGGCATCGGGGGTACTTGAGTGGGATAGTGCTATGGAGGAAGAATATTCTTCCTTAATCAAAAATCACACTTGGGATTTGACTTCACTTCCTAAGGGAAGAAAGATGGTTTGATGTAGGTGGATATATCAGACCAAGTTTGCAGTAGATGGGTCGATTGATAAGTACAAGGTGCAATTGGTCACCAAGGGATTCTCACAGGTGGCAGGCATTGACTACTCAGAGACCTTTGAACCCATTGTAAAGATGACTTCTATTTGACTCACCTTGGCTATTGTCACATCACATGATTGGGATGTGCATCAGATGGATGTGAAGAGTGCCTTTTTTCATAGAGACCTAGAGGAGGAGATCTACATGGAATAGCCACCAAGATTTGTTCAAGATTCTTCCTTAGTATACAGACTTAGGAAATCTATCTATGGCCTCAAATAGGCCCCTCAGGCTTGGTATGCCAAGATGGATTCCTTCCTTCCCACAACAGGTTTCACTAGGTGCCATTCTGACCCCAATGTCTACTTCTTATGGTAGGATGATTCGCTCCTAATTTTGGTTCTATATGTTGATGACCTTTTGATCACTGGGAGTTATTCATCAGCTATTGCAGTGGTGAAGGCATCTCTTTAGGATAGATTTCACATAACAAACTTGGGTTTGTTATACTACTTCCTTGGCATCGAGATATCACAGTCAGATTTAGGGATTTCTCTTGCACAGCCTAAGTATGCTCTTGACTTATTGGCTCAGTTTCACATGGTTAATTGTAATCCATCTCTGACTCCCTTTCTATCAAGATTCAAGCTTGAGGATGACTATTCTTCACCATTGGTTGATGCCGCTCGGTATCGACAACTTGTTGGTAGTCTCATCTACTTGACTCACACCAGGCCTGACATATCATATACAGTGAGACTTATCTCCAAATTTATGCAAGAACTGCATGAGCTGCATTAAAAAGTAGCTAAGAGGATCTTGCATTACATACAGGGTTCACATAGATATGGGATTCATTCCAGATTTGGCATAGAGGTTGACTTGGTTGGATATATAGATTTAGACTGGGCTAGCGATTCACAAACTTGATAGTCCACTTATGGTTATAGTTTCTCTCTAGGTTCTAGTCCTATCAGTTGGTTTAGCAAGAAGTAGAATGCTATTTCTATATCATCCATAGAGGCAGAGTACAGGGGAGCTATTAATGCAACTACTGAGGCTATTTGGCTTCAGGGGATTCTTTTTGAGTTTGGCATTCCTATCAGGCAGCCCACCATCATTTATTGTGACAACTGGAGTACCATTCATATTTGTAGGAATCTAGTTCAGCACCAGTGGACCAAGCACATAGAGATTCACATGCATTTCATTCGAGAGCTTATTCATAGTTAGGTCATTGACTTGATATTTTGCCAGTCTTTAGAGTAGGTTGTAGACATCTTCACCAAACCTTTCATCGAGAGCAAGTTCATTCATCTATGAGCTCTTCTTAGGGTGTGGTCTACATCTATAGTAGCATCATCTTTAGGGGGGGCCTTCTAGCCTCTTCATTTATTTTATGACTCTCTTTAGGGGGGAGTTTTTTCCTACAAGTTTTCTCCTTTTCTCTATCTTATGGGAGATTGCATTTGTACATGGGTACCTCATCAGGCCTAGTTGTTGGGACCCATTTTATATTTACACACTGCCCACCTAAGCTATGCTTATGGGGGGTATTAGTGTAGGTTTTTATTTTTCTCTATTTTTTAATTAGGGAAATTATATTTTTGTGCATACATGGAGTTTTCCTACATTTTTTGGATAGGCTAGCTTATGTGGAGATGTGTGTCATAGATTTGTCATAGGTGTCATAAAAATGTCATAAGTAACTCCCTCGATGGGAGTTACTTCTCTATTCTTAGCACCTTGTCACCACCTTTCATGGAGGAGTTACAGTCTATTCTTGGGTGCCTTGACCACCTTTTGTGGAGGAGTTACTTATGTGCTCTCCTATATGTATTCTTTACTTTGCTCATCTCATGTTAATTATATTTTGGTTTTCTCCATTTTGTCTTATGCAATTTAGCTTCTTGTATAATTTCAAATTACTTTAGCATCTATGTGGTGTGCACTTGCTTCATCTCGTGTGATCATGTCTCCATTGCATTCACATTATCTAGATTCTGGAAATGACTCCGATATTATCTACAAATTCATTGATCACTAGCCAAAACATTAACATCTTCATGTCTAGATTTCAAAGTACTAGCAACCCCTCTTGGAAGGTAGCGTTGAAATATACCTATATGCAAAAAGTTATTTAATTATTATATTTCATCATAATGAGGATGTAATGAGAAGATTCAAAACTAATTTTGGAGATTGAATCACCACCCTTTGGTCTTTAAACCATGGTTCCATGCCTTCAACCCTATCATCAAACCCTTTGAATTTAAAACCCATTTGGGTTCACCTACCCCATGTCCCTCTTCAATTTTGGACAAAATCTAGTTTTATAGCAACTAATAAATCCTTGGGTGAATTTTTATAAATGTACCTAGATACTAATCATTTTCCCACACTACTTTTGTCAAGATTCTAGTGAGTGTTGACACCTCCAATAATCTACCTAAAAAATTATTTTGAAAGTAGTAGAATGTTCATGGTCTTAACTTCTCGACCATGAAAGCTTAATGTTTCAATGCCATAATTATTTAAATACTTGTTGTTTCTTTTGATGGAATTTTACCACCTACGAAACCAAACCTCACCCTTTAGTCTTCTACTAAAAAAAATGAAGAGTCTTACAAACAATAATAACTTGTGTCTTAAACCCACAATATATCATTTTTATTAAAAAACAATCAAAATATTAACCACCTTGATAATATCTAGCCCACCAAAGAAATACTCCACCTTTGAAATTTTCCACCAAAATAATTTATAAAATATTATTTAAAATATTAAATCAATAATAATAATTTGAAAATGACTTTAGTGATTAACAATTTGACATATACTTTAAAAAAGTATTCAAACTTTTTACCTTTTTCTTAAAAATTTAAAAAATCATTCAAACATATTTTGACTACCAAATATCCCCTAATTCATTAAACCCACTTAAAAAAAAATCATAAATCCATGAATTTGTAGGAGCAGTGGTTTAAAAAAACCAAAAATTTAGCCAAGGGTGGTTTTGAGAAAACTCAAAGTTTTAAAGAAAATAAGTGGTTTAGTTGTTTGACCAACTGAATGAGTAGTTGAAAATCTTGAAACCACAATTTCAAACATGGTACAATATAACATTGGAGTAAAAAAACACTAAAAACTATAATGAGGTGGATTTAGGAATAGGAATAGATTGTTTGCATTGTGATGCGTTTGGGAATGTAGTGATCCTGATAAGGTAATTGAAGAGTTTGTGATCAGCCTATAAATAGAGTATCTTGATGAGTTTGGTGAAATGAACAAATGGGGTAAGCTAGATGACCTTGATAAGATATCACACAATACCAACCTTAGTCTATTTTAGTCTAAACATGAGCTTCAAAGATGTTAAAATGAGAAACATAGTAGGTGGAGGATTTGAGCCCTAAAACATATAGAAAACAACAATCCATGATCAAAACTAGCTTCCTTACACCCTCCACATATATTCAAATTTTTAAAAAAGGTAAAAACCTCATTGAAGTGAGTGTTGACCTTAAAGGTTTGTCCAATACAATGAGGAGAAAGATAAAAAGTCTTATACATAGGTCATGAATATCATGTAAGAAAGATCAGGTTGTATAACTAAGAAAAGCTTGTGATAGGACCATATATCAAAAAAAATTATAATGACACCACCTAAAATAAACCAGCATGAACATAATGCAATTTTATTAAAAAATGAACCTTGCAATTTTTTTTATCACATAACAAATCTTGAGGTTTTTGCTATTACAAAAAAACACTTGGTTTTTTTTTCAAACCCTCTAAAAAGTGCCTCATAATACACAACAAACAATCTCAAGATTTCAAAGTAAAGCTTATATCATAAATAACTAGATACATGATTACCAAATGGCTTTGATACCATATCGGGTTTGAGTCCAAGGTTTGAATGAATAAAATGCACAAGTAGAGTGATGACATGAAGAAGGTATGTGCACACCACAATGTAACTAAAAGCAAATGAGAACAATATGCAAGAATATTTCACAAGAAAAAATATGAGCAAAATCAATCTTATTTTAATTGTAAAAATCTCCCCAAGTGAGATGTACATATAGGAGAGTGTTTAGTATATCCTCAAGAAAAGGTGGCCAATAAACCCTCCATATAGAATAGTAACTCTTCCCCAAAAGGTGGACAACAAATCAAAGTATAGAGGAGTAACTCTCATACTCATAATGGCTATTCAAGGGAGTTATTTCCTAGTCATTTGGTCAAACTGTATACCTAACCATGAAAGTATAAAAACTCAAAGTGATGTAAAAAATCCTATAATAAATAAACATGGAAAAAATAAATAACCCCTACTCTAATAGATGAAACTCAAAATAGACAATGCAAAATCTCAATAGGCACAATTTGATTAAAATAGTATGAGTGCTAATATTCATTGAATCTTCATGAAAGAATTAAAGTAATTACATAAAATCATTTATATAAATATGAACCTGAAGTTTGATCTCACATTACAAAACTATAAAAAATAATTAAATAAATCAATAAAATACCTATAGAGTTAACTAACCTTGTTATTTTTAGATGCTATTATTTTAAATAAGTTTACATACAAGCTCATATGTACTTAAAAATATCTACTTATCCCATACACAATAAATTTAAATTAATACATGAATTTCAATTCAATTTCACGTCTGCTTACAAAGATATCTAATTTTTAAGTTTTTAAAATAATTGAAAAAAATACTATTTAGAACCATTATTTGGTAGCTTAAGACTTTTGAAATATACATAAATTGACACTAATTATATAGCATAAGCTAATATTATATTATCCTATTTGAGAAACACATTTAAAAAATAGATCTCAAATGGGTTCTCAATCCAAAAGTTATGGCCTACACAATACAATTGCCTACATAAAATATTCTTCTATACATGAGGCACAAAGTATTTTATTCTTAATTTGGATGACTCAAAGATATTAATTTATGTCCTCCTAATTATTTCCAATGCATTTGTTTAAGTGTTCTTTCCTTTACTAAATAATTTTGATCACCTGTTTATAGTTGATCCTATTTTAATAGTTGATCCATACATAGATCTATATACGACCTTTGGGAATCAACCTAAGGATAGAGTGAGTGAGTTTATTATGTTTAAAAAAATATTGTTTTAAATGATCATATTCAATCAAATGAAGAATAATTAGAAGAAGAATAATATGCAAAGACAAATCTCCACATTTAAGGAAAACATGTTTTATTAGAAAAAGAATATCTTGAAGTAAAATAAGAATTGGATTCATCGATGGGCCATCCTTTGGTTCTCAAACTTTGAGTTTTTTTTATTTTTATTTTAGTATTATAAATGATTTCATATTAATCACATGATATGTATCTCATCTCATTTTTCAAGGGTGATACATGTTAAGGGAGATGGAATATAATTTACTTAGAGACATGATGTTATTATGTATTTTGGTCTATGGAGATGTCAACATGTGGCATTCATCCTTTTAAGTAGGTATATTATATAAAGTCATATGGGTAACTTGTGATATTTAATATATTAATAAATGAGTTAGCATACATTGGGATTAATTATATACCCACCAATTATTGTAAGAGGATGTATATAAGGATTGACATATCATTGTATAAGATATAAAGGAAAAACATTTTAATTGGAGTGTATGCTCCAATACTGAGCTTGCCCCTCAAAGAGGTCTATGATTGTGGAGTGATTCCTTCACCATAAGGAATATTATATGGTGTTTTCCTACATTATGTGTATTTATGAATATAATTCATATTAGAGGATTTAACCCACATATATCTTCTATAATGAAAATATTTTTCCTCAGATGATTCATTGTATTTCTGATCTAATATGTGAGGATCATTATATAAGAGATCATTACCATGCAACATCATGAAAAGAACATCTTTGATAATGATCACACCCTATAACATGGTCTTAGATTATAATGATGATAATTATGATGACGACGACGATGATTTAAACCTTCACACCTTAAATGGTATCCACACATCTCCACAAATAATTAGTTCTATAACATTGGAGCTAAGAATAATGGCTATCTAACTATTTAAATTACTAGTATTATCCATACATCAAATGGTCGTGATACTCTTAAATATATACTTGAAGTAGTCTAAGGGACAACAGTTTATTGTCCATCTTCTCAAAAACAAATTTCCTACACCTATTTCCATTGCTTGATTTAAAATTTAAATACGATTAAAAATATAAAAATACAATGGATTATTTGGTGTCCACCATTGAAAATAATACTACCTCTACCCGCAATGATTATATGGTAAACAAAGGTATCACCATTTACTTGCTTCGAGTATTTTTTATTCATAGAATATTTACATTTATCCAATGGAAAGTCATTGAATAAAATAACCCTAGGAATGAAAAAGAACAACCGGATCCATATATTGTTCAAAAATAAGGTTCTATATCTCATGCTCTAATGGTAGGTTCTCAATCCATTAGTAAAATTGAAGTCTATGTTCCCATCCATCTAGATTCAAGGGAGGAATGAGAATGGATAGTTGTAAGCAAGAAGAAGAAAGGTCTCATTAATAAGGGACAAGAAAAATAGAACATTACCATCTGTTTGTATAGAACAGATGATCTTACGGGATCATAACTTATGTTCTAGTTTATTGTTTATTTGTTCTTGTTTTGCCATTTGTCTAAAGTTTTTCTATGGTAGGCTCTATTTTCCATTGGAAGAGGTGTATCTTTTAGGATTTTATTGATATATTTTGTTTATCCATTGTAAAAGGGTTAGGGGAGTGGGGGAGGGGGGGGGCTTCCAAAACCCTCCTTTTACCAATTATAAAAAATGTATAATGCAAATTCATTTTAAATGTTGACAAAATGACAAAAATTAAGATACATCAATATATTATTCATTGAGATTTAAAGGGTTTTTTTTAATAATTTATTTATTTTTAATTTCAAAAACATACTTCAAAATACTTACACATAACTAGTTTCTATCCTTCTTTCTTTCATCTTGCAAGTTAATTTCAGATGTCTTATCCTTTCTCCCACATTTTACATAAATGTTTATCTATGGAATACTCTACCATCTAATGTAATTTTTATTCAACAAAAATAAGCATAATTATATAAGCATTATGATACTATATGATTGAACTATATACTTAACTCCACACAAGATGATTATTCATAAAAAATAGTTTAAAAGTTGACTTTAATTTACTTATAGAATTTAAGTATGCAATCAAATACTTTCAAATAAATACATGAAAACTGAAATAAATATATGAAAACTCAAGAAAATGTTAAACTCAAAATAAGACATAAATTAGTCTATATGATTTTCCATTTTGATTTTTCTCTATATTAATCTTATTTTTTTAAGATCTTCACATTTATTTATTTCAGTCAATGGGTTTACTCATATTAATTTTTTTTAAATGTCTTTTTAACAATTTTCTTTCAACATTTTAAAAACAATGATAGTTGTAATTTTTTTTTAAAATTGAAACAATTTCCATATGTGATTACACATATCTTTTCAATAGACGTAATTTATATTTCACTACATTGACCAAGTATTTACTGACTAACATAAAATACTTTTTAATGATTGTAATATAACCTTATTGTTATGAAAATCTAATTAAAAAAATTGACAAAATCATGATATATACAAAATATTTAATCTAAAAACTTACTTCACAAAAATCTCAAATAAAATAACACTTAAATTTATATTAACTCAATCATTCATAAATAATAATGAATTTTATTATAATCTATTTAATCTTAACTTGAATGTGTGTCTTTGTGAATAAATCACCATTAAGTAATATGGGATGATAAAATGTCCATACACTATGGGTATAAAACTATGACTGTTAAGCCATGGACCAAAACAATAATGCAAACCTAAAAAAATATCTCATAGGATTTTGCGCATAAACCTATGACCACCATACCAACACATTTCTATATGAAAATTAGATGTTGAATACTCTAAATAAGGGTCAAACATACATACAATGCATAGTTAAATGTTATCTATTTATATTGATTTCTTATTCAAATAAAACTTCTTAGTACTAATAAAAATTTTCAATAAGTTAAAAACTTTCATTAAGGTCTCATAATGCAACTCAAGATTTTAATGCAATTCAGGATCCCAATTTAACTATGTCTTAAAAAAATTGATATTACATATCAATATGCTTTGCATAATCATAATATATATAATTCCTTGTTAAAAAATATATAATTTAATTATAAAAAATTATTCTTATACATATTTTTTAAGAAATCAATTTTTAAATAATTAAAGAGATGTAGAAGACTTGGTAAAGTGGGTTGCTTGTGTCCAGTCCCACTCAAATTCGAATCTTATAAAATTTTGATAGACTAAATATAATCGTTTGAATTTACTCAATAATTTCAAATGTGGTAACTGTTTATATTAATTTAATAATTCTTAAAAACTGACAAAAGTGAATATCGATCAAAATAACTAAATAAATAAGAAATCAACCTTTAAACAATGTCTATAACAATATAGATATTATATGTATGATTAATTTCTTACCTCTTCCTCATCGAACTAGTTAATCCACCAATCTATATGTATATTTATTACATTAGTTCGATGTTAATTCCCTATGGTTGACATATATAGTGAAAACTGCTAAGTAATGGACAATATCTACACTAATATAGACCATGGCATAAATTAATATTCTAGTAACATTTAGATAAGGAACATGGGACATACATTTCTTAGGACGCTCTTTCAGAAATAAATTTAAGCTAAAGTAAACCGACCCTTCTTCATATAATTTTTATTTATGAAATAGAAATTTATACGAAATAGAAATCTATAATAAAATTAGAAAAACCTTCAATATTCACTTTGTGTCGTTAGAGTAGAATCCATTTTTATTTTAGTTAGAAGAGGTCTTTACTCCAACCCAGCTCCATCCGTCTCAATAAACTCTTCCCCATAGAATTGTTAAACACCAAATCCTAATTCCCTTCTTACATTTCAGGGGTTTTTTTCTCATATTTGGAAGCTTGCTAAGCTGAATCTAAAGCTTCCCTCTCAGAACTGAGTTCCATTTCCATTCACTATAATAAGATCGGGAACAGTATCCTTCCACAAAGATATCCCGCCCCCTTTTTTAGAGCTACGATACACCCTAGTTCTATGACCTGTTTCAAAACACTTACAATAACGAAAAGTTTAACACTGATAATCGTGAACTTGTGTCTAAGATAGATCTTCGACATTCAGAACTTTTTTTTCCAAAAGTTATTTCGAAATCTTTATATTAATAAAGATGTGGGAAAAAGTGGTATGAGAAAAGTTTTAGTGGCAGAGCCTGCTAGTTGAAACTATCCTGAAACTCACCCAAGGTATTACCAATAGCTTTGTGGTAGGGTTCAACAAATTGAAGAGAGAGATATGATAGTCGGATACGGATAGCCCTGATTTTTAAAGATTCAATAAGGAAATTGAAAAGTGAAAACCATAGTCTCAACAGAAAAATATTATGTTGATCTGTCGAAAATATTATGTTGATCCAAATCTCAAGACGAAAATTGATATTGGAAAACGTTATTCATATTTTCTATGAAATAAAAAAAATGCAGTATAAAATCCTCGGCGAAGGCATAAATTACCTTTCATAAGAGGCCACTATAAATAAAAAATAATAATAGTATTGTAATACATTTTAAAATATAAGATATATCATTAAAAATTAATTGGCACCATTTTAATAGTTAAATGATACATGGGACTTTGATTACTGGTCATTCTTGAAATTTGAGCTTAACATTATTCTAGTTTAAGATGGTTATCAGATCATCTAAAAACTCGAAGGGTCCTATTCCTATTAATTGTAGTTTTTTATGTAATGATTGGTTTGGAAATTAGGTTCTCAGGGACCTTGAAGGTATCGGAGTTGTTGCCAGAATTTGGATAATGCGAATGCAATAGAGACATGATCACACGAGATGAAGCAAGTGCACACCACATAGATGCTAAAGCAATTTGAAATTATACAAGAAGCTAAATTGCACAAGACAAAATGGAGAAAATCAAAATCTGATTAACATGAGATTGTCAAAGTGAGGAATACATATAGGAGAGTACGTAAGTAACTCCTCCACAAAAGGTGGAAAAGGCACCCCAAGAATAGACTGTAACTCCTCCATGAAAGGTGGTGACAAGGTGCTAAGAATAGAAAAGTAACTCCCATCAAGGGAGTTACTTATGACACCTATGACACATCTATGACACACACCTCCACATAAGCTAGCCTATCTCAAAAATGTAAGAAAACTCCATGTATGCACAAGAAATACAATTTTCCTAATTAAGAAATAGGAAAAAATAAAAACATACACTAATACCCCTCCATAAGCGCAACTTAGGTGGGCAGTGTGGAAATATAAAATGGGTCTCGGCAACTAGGCCTGATGAGGTACCTATGTACAAATGCAATCTCCCATAAGATAGAGAAAATGAGAAAATCCGTAGGAAAAAACTTCCCCCCAAAAGAGAGACATAAAAGAAAGAAGAGGCTAGTGGGCCCCCCCGAAGATGATGCTACTGCAGATGTGGACCGCACCCCAAGAAGAGCTTGTAGATGAATGAACTTGCTCTCAATGAAAGGTTTAGTGAAGATGTCTGCGACCTACTCTAAAGACTGGCAAAATATCAAGTCAATTATTTGACTATGAATAAGCTTCCAAATGAAATGCATATGAATCTCTATGTGCTTAGTCTGTTGGTGTTGAACTAGATTCTTGCAAATCTGAATGGTACTCTGATTGTCACAATAAATGATGGTGGGATGCCTAATAGGAATTCCAAACATAGAAAGAATCCCCTGAAGCCAAATAGCCTCAGTAGCTGCATTAACAGCTCCCCTGTACTCTGCCTCTGTGGATGGTATAGCAATAGCATTTTGCTTCTTGCTAGACCAATTGATAAGACCAAAACCTAGAGAGAAACTATAACCAGAAGTGGACTTACGAGTCTGTGAATCGTTAGCGTAGTCTGAATCTGTATATCCAACCAAGTCAACCTCTATGCCAAATCTGTAATGAATCTCATATCTATGTGAACCCTGTATGTAATGCAAGATCCTCTTAGTTGCTTTCCAATGTAGCTCATGAGGTTCTTGCATGAATTTGGAGACAAGTCCCACTGTATATGATATGTTAGGCCTGGTGTGAGTCAAGTAGATGAGACTAAAAACAAGTTGTCGATATCGAGTGGCATCAACCAATGGTGAAGAACAATCAGCCTCAAGCTTGACTCCTGATAGAAAGGGAGTCAAAGATGGCTTGCAATCAGTCATGTGAAACTGAACCAATAAGTCAAGAGCATACTTAGGCTATGCAAGAGAAATCCCTAAATCTGACTGTGAGATCTCGATGCCAAAGAAGTAGTGCAACAAATCCAAGTATGTCATGTCAAATATATCTTGGAGAGATGCCTTCACCACTGCAATAGCCGATTAAGGACTCCTGGTGATCAAAAGGTCATCAACATATAGAACCAAAATCAAGAGCGAATCATCCTACTGCAAGAAGTAGACATTGGGATCAAAATAACACCTAGTGAAACCCGCTGTGAGAAGGAATGAATCCATCTTGGCATACCAAGCTCGAGGGGCCTATTTGAGGACATAGATAGATTTCTTAAGTATGTATACTAAGAAAAAATCTTGAACAAATCTTGGTAGCTGCTCCATGTAGATCTCCTCCTCTAGGTCTCTATGAAGAAAGGCACTCTTCATATCCATCTGATGCACATTCCAACCATGTGTTGCGGTAATAGCCAAGGTGAGTTGGATAAAAGCCATCTTTGCAATGGATGCAAAGGTCTCTGAGTAGTCAATGCCTACCACCTATGAGAAACCCTTGGCAACCAATCACGCCTTGTACTTATCAACTGACCCATTTACTGCAAACTTGGTCTGATATATCCACCTACAGCGAACCATCTTTCTTCCCTTAGGAAGTGAAGTCAAATCCCAAGTGTGATTTTTGATTAAGGAAAAATATTCTTCCTTCATAGCACTATCCCACTTAGCTACCCCAAATGCCTCTCGAAAAGTCTATGGATTCAAAACTGAAGCAAAGAAGGCATGTGGATCTCTCTAAAAATCCCCCCTAGTATGTCTATCATCTGCGGGATCTCCTGCCCAAGTGCCAGCACTCTCAAGTGTCTGTCTGGCCCAAAGTGGCCCAAAAGTGGGTGAATCAGGTGTTAACTCCTCATCGTCTGACTGACTAGAGGTGGATGACTCTGCATCACTGTCCTCACTATCTAAACTTGAAGAAGAAGAAGAAGATGTCTCTGGCACAAGAACCTGCTGTGGCTGATTTGAATCTGATGAGGAATCATCATGAAGAAATAGATCTGATGAGGGAGAAGAAGTGTCAAGTGTTGAGTCTCTAGGACTCTCCTAAAAATGAACACTTCTCTTGATGAATAACTCATGAGTGACTGGATCTAGAAGGTGATACCCCTTAATACCATCTGAATATCCTACAAAGATGCAAGGCTTGGACTAATTTTCTATAGCTTTGTGTTTCTTATTCATAATTGGGGCCATGGCTGGGGATCCAAAATCCCTAAGGTGCTCAACATCAGGTTTCCTTTTATGCCAAGCTTTAAAGGGTGTTATCCCTTTCAAAGCTTTGTGATGAACCCTGTTTTGAATGTAGCAAGTACAATTGATGGCTTCGGCCCAGTACTGTGGTGATAAGGATTTGGAGTGAATCATACAACTACCCATCTCTTTCAAGAACCTATTTTTGCATTCTCCAACCCTATTTTATGAAGGACTATAAGTGACTGTGCGCTGCAAATCAATCCCCTCTATTGTGTAAAACTGCTCAAACCTAATGCTGACATACTCCCCTCCATTATCAGTTTGAAGAACCTTGATGGATTTCTCACTCTGTTTCTCAACAAGAGCCTTAAAGTCTAGAAATTTTTCAAACACTTCAGACTTTTGTTTGAAAAAATATATCCAAGTGTACCTAGAGAAATCATCAATGAAAGTGAGGTGTACTTGGCCCTTGTGAAAGATGGTTTGGGAAAGGGTCTTGATACATCACTGTGAACTAACTCCGAAGGTTGTGAATCCCTTCAAGCTTTGCCTTTGTCAAATTTTGCTTCAAGATGCTTCCCAAGGGAGCACCCCTCGCAAAGTCTTTTTGACAATTGAACACAAGGCAAGCCAATGACCATGTCATGTTTACAAAGTTGCTCAAGGTAGCAGTAGTTAAGGTGGCTAAACTGCTCATGCCACAATTTACTAACTCCATCTGAATGAGTCAGCAATGCTGTTGGATAAGAATTTGATGCAAAATGTGAGGTGTATAACCTTGCTTGGGGATCTGCCCTACCCACTACCACTGTAGTATCACTATGCAACTCCCTGATAGCCACTAAATTTGGTAAAAACTCAACTCTCATGCCCTGACCAATGTGAGTGATTTGGTACACTGATAGGAGATTGGTTGAAAGAGAAAGAACACTTAGAATATTATTGAATGTTCCTCCTTCCATTTCAACTGATCCTCTCCCTACAACAGAAATTGAAGTGTCATCACTCAAACTAATTGAAGTTATGCTACAAGACTCTAAAGATGAAAACTCAACTAGTGAAGAGCCCATGTGGTGAGAAGCACTCGAGTCGATGACCCATGAATATGTAGAAGCTGTTATAGCTACAAGGGCCTTGCCCTTTTCTTTCTTCTTACCCTTGCCTTTTGCCTTGGTAGAATTTTGGGTAGATGAATTTTACTTGATGGACTCAGGAACACCTATGTTGATCTTCTCTAGAAGATGAGTTAGGTGATCTATTTGTTTCTTCATGCATTTGTGTTCATCATGCCTTGTCTTTTTATAATAGGCACACTTAACCTTCTCCTTGTTAGGTTTAGCATTGGAGGAGGAAGACTTAGTGTTGTTTTTGGTAGGATTGTTTTTTTCTTTTTTCTTCTCCTTGTCCTTATTCTTTTTCTTCTTCTCCTTTGTTGAAGTCTTATCCTTACCATTTCTAGCTATCAAAGCTTGGGGTTGAGTAGACTTCATTATGCCCATTTGAATTAGCTTATCTTGCTCTCTAGTCAAGTTAGTAATGAATGAATCCAAAGAAGTCATTTTCCATGTAGTGCCAAGGGCACTTTTTGTGGCATGAAAAGTGGAGATAAAGATTGAATAACTTGGACCTAACTTTGTGAGAATAGAAAGGATGAGTTGATCATATTTATTCTCTATCTCACATTATTTCAATTACAATCTAAGGGCCTTAAACTTAGTGAAGAAGTCCTGTAGGGTGTCAAAGTTTCTAGGACTTAGACTTATGAGTTCGTTTTCAAGCTCATGACCTCTCATCTCATCAAGCTTCCCAAATAAGTTTTTTAAGGTGTCCCATATGTCATTGGGAGTCTTGGAGGATTCTAAATGAAAGAGAAGTTTTGGAGACACATACAAGCTCAGTAATCTATAGGCTTCACCACTACGATTGTACTATTTGACCTTTTCAGCATCAGTGTTGGGTTCTACTTCAGTACCCATGGTGATCCTATACAACCCTTTGCTTCTAAGAATGATTGACATTTTAACCTTCCATTCATGATAGTTGAAGGGTGTTAGGGGTTTAATTTAAAAATAATCTATATTAATTTTAATTTAGGTGAAGTTGTGTTGATTGCAAGTTATGAATTTATACAGAAAGGAGAATGAAAGCAAAGATTTGCAAGTTGTGAAAAGTAATTACACCCCCCCCTCAAAATATTAAGCCTCCACAAATATTCAAGTGCACACTCAAAAGACATCAAACTCAATTGAGAATGCATCTTAGAGCAATCAGTGCAAGACTAAAGCAAACAGGACGTCAGACCCAACCGAAAATGCATCTTAGGAGACCCAAATTTTTGGCACTTTATAAACTAGTGCATTTTTATCAAATAACAAGCCTACATTGTCGATAATTGAATTAAAAAGACTTTTGAAAAAAATGGCACCCAAATCTGAGCTACCGTTTGCAAGATATTAAAGGTTCAATTTTCCTGTAAACTATTGTTTTTGCAAAAAAAATACTAAAACATTAAAAAAATACCTATTTTTAGTGAGAAAGTGGCTTTCCATCCACTCGTTAGATTTGGAATGGAATGAGGAATCCAAAGGAGGTTTGTGTGAGGGGGAATTGGCCTCCTGCCAACCTGGGCCTCACCCTTCATCTTCGTGGGTTGAAGATACAAGTTTTTTTTAAAAAAACTCTAAACTATTTTTTTTTAAATGCTAAATTCAAATTTAATTTTAAATCAAAAAATTATTAAATGCATATTTACCAGTCAGCAAGAGAGGGTGGGCCCACCAAATGGGGTGTTGGAAATCGAGAAAAAATAGAGCACCATTTAAAAAATAGATGCTGGATGTGGCAAACAAGAAACCTCAACCGATGCAAGGTCTGATGGCTATCTGATGGCACTTTGACTGATGCAAGGTCAAAGGTGAGTCAGCTGACTGCTGCCATCGTGGCAGTAGCACCTAAAACATCATGACAATGCCTGGATTGGGCAGTGCCTAGACTAGGAAGTGCCTGGACTGGGTAGCGCCTGAACTGGGCAGTGCCTAGACTGGGAGTCCTCACCTCTTTCCTCAAGTTGGAGTCACACACCTCATTCTACCAGAAGCCCCACACTTGAAGATGGCGTCCAAGAACAAAAACCAGATTGCAAAGATCTATCTTTTTCTGTAGAATGACCAAAAGAAAATGAATTATGCTGCCTTTGCTAAAGCCACAACAGATCTAGATAAGATGTCTTGGAAAATTCTAACTCAGAAGCAACTTTTTTTGAACAATTTTTCGTATGAATTTGCATGAGTTTTCAAAAAAACTCTACCAAAAGAATAGAGTTAAGCAATAAAAAAACTACTAAGAAAGCAAAGAAGAATTTCAGAATAGCATAACCAGACACATGATTATTAGAGTGGCTCTGATACCATATCAGAGTTATTGCCAGAATATGGATAATGCGAATGCAATGGAGACATGATCGCATGAGATGAAGTAAGTGCACACCACATAGATGCTAAAGCAATTTAAAATTATACAAGAAGCTAAATTACACAAGACAAAATGGAGAAAACCAAAATTTGATTAACATGAGATGGCCAAAGTGAGGAATACATATAGGAGAGTACGTAAATCCTCCACAAAAGGTGGACAATGCACCACAAGAATAGACTGTAACTCCTCCATGAAAGGTGGTGACAAGGTGCTAAGAATAGAGAAGTAACTCCCATCAAGGGAGTTACTTATGACATTCTTATGACACCTATGACACATCTATGAACACACATTCACATAAGCTAGCCTATCCCACAAATGCAGGAAAACTCCATGTATGCACAAGAAATACAATTTTTCTAATTAAAAAATAGGGAAAAATAAAAACTTACACTAATAGAAGGCTTACTAGAAACATAGATTTTTTTATGTGTTTAAGTTGGTTCTCGATGTATCTAAAATTGAACCATTGGTCTCTTAGAGACCCTAAAGGTCTTTCGAGACTTGGGCCTCTTCTAGTTCAGGCTGGTTTTTTGTCTAGCCAGAACTAGGTAGTTGCCACACCAATCAAATGTGATGGTTGTTGTTTCCTCCCTTCATGGGGCCCTCCTTGTCCTTAACTATTGTTACTTTTTTATGCTGGGTTCTTTTTGTTTTCTTGGTCAGCGATTTTCAGTCAAGAGGAGACCCAACTCTTCTAAGGTTTCTTTCAGTTAGGTCCTTTATGTAATCTAGGTCAACGGTTTCCAGCTAGGGGGAGCCTTGGACCACCTGATGTGTCTGAGGTTGGTATCAACACTAGTTATCAAAAATGAGGTTACCTTAATCTAAACATTTATATGATACACCATCAAAAACTAATCAATAGAACTTCATAGATTTTTCATATCAGTTTTATCTATATATATATATATATATATATATGAAAGTAAGTATTTTTAAGGTAACTCAAATCGTTTGAATCAGAGATGGTAGGACATAAACTTTAGATGTTACATTATATTATTATAATAATATAAAATATTAATAAGCTTTGTGTAAACTTCTTGTCAATAATGGTAGATTATTATCATACATATTTTATATAAAATTATGAAATCTATACATAATTAAAAAGGGTAATACTATACATATTTTTATAAATTGAAGTCTGAAATTTTTGAAAATAATCACAACTTACTCTTGTAAAGGTGGGATAAAAATTAGAGGGATATATTAATATATTATTATATTTTTGAGAATTATTTTAATATTGGTAAGAGTGGGTTTTGAAAAGGGACAATCCTCAATTTAAAAAAGCAAATGGGTTTGGAGGATAAATTTAAATAAAGCAATAAAACCTGCAATAAAGAATTATAAACTGCCCAAAATAGAAAAAAAACAGACATAACCACAAAACAAGTGGAAAGAAAAAAAACAAAATACAGCTATAACCCTTATTATACATTTCTTTTTGAGATCTAAAGATCTTTTCAAAAAGATCTACTTCTTTCTTAGCTTTTGTTTCCCTTTTGTTACTCATAACCATCCAATCTCCACCTTCCTAAATTTAAATTTCAAATGAATCGATTGATTTAGATGAGAATTGTTAAAGACTTAATTATATCCGAATTATTAACCCTATTATAGAAAAATATAATAATATATTAATAGAAACACAACGGTTCCACGGGAGATGCTTGAGCAATGGGTTGTATTATTTAGAAGTATGAGATACTTCTGAACAGCCTTTCAAAAGCAAAAGAACTACACAATTGTCCAGTCAATCAACCCCAAGAAAAAACCATTCCTCTTATTTGAAGTGCGAGGTGAAGATATTAAATGGAGTTAATAAAGTCAGCTGACGGCTGAGCAGTGGCGATATCAGCCAGAAAATTCACATGGTATGTGAATGCCAACTTTTCTCCTGGACGAAGAGATTTGCCATTGTTTACACCCACTCTTTTGCTGACCGGATTCCATGTCCCTGGTAACAACATGCGCAGATGCAGAACAACGTTGTGGGCCTCACAGCTACTGCATGTGTTTTCCACTTGCAACTGAAATGTTTCATAATCGGGCGGACTATTCCAGTTCACTTTAATGGCTTTCTTTGCTTGACATCTGCCTACTGCCAAATACAACATAAATTTAGCAATTATCATCGCTTTAAAAAATACATATATCAAAGCCAATGTAATCAGATTGGTAGGGATGGAATTGCTGTTCCACCAGCTTAAATATGAGTTTGTTTGAGATATTGTAAAACAAAACTGGTGAATGAATACCCTTCAATTCTTAAGGCTGAGGGGAAGTGCACTTTAACCAAAGGATTAGATCTGGATGTATTAAACATCCCCGAGTAATAACAATATATTCCCTGATGGCTGTGGTTAAGGTGGCCAAAGCCAAGGTTCTATATTCCATTCCAAGCTTGATTGCGGATTGTGAAAACCCCCCTAAATGTTTCATATAGCGGGGTGACCTATCCACCAATTAATTTAACTAAATAATAATAACAATCACAGTAAACTCACCTGAGCGTGCAGCCAAGATGGCTGGATTTGAAGCAGCCAGAATGAGCAGCACAAGAATAAGAGTAAAGGTGCGGAGCCAAGAATATCCCATCTTGCTGTGATGATGAAAGTAATCTGAATCCTCAAATTTCTTCCAATCCGTCTATATTTGAGAGCGAGAGCTCAGCGATGAAGTGTGTTATTGAGATGAAAAGCTTATATATATATATATATATATATATATATATATATATACTCAAAATATAAAAATCGCGTCAACAGCGGCATATGTGGAGGTATCTGAACGTGTGTAGAACAGCTGCAACATATGTAAAGTATCCCCAAGATGCTTCCCTATGTTGAGAGGTTTGATAGATATTTGACATTTGATTATATGAGACGTAACAAAGGTGCCCAGGACTTATTGAAGTGATTTTTTCGCCTATAAATTTATTCAATAAATATTATAATTGGGATTTGCATTTTTTATTAGCAAAATTATCTTTTACTTAGATGGTGCGTGCTTATAAATTTATGAAATAAATATTATAATAGGGATTTGCACTTTTAATTAGAATGATTTATAAAATGCAGTTCCTAAATCTTGAAATTTGCATGTGAAACAATGATCCTTGAGTCTTGCAATTTGCATTTGGGACTAGGATTAACACTTTCAAAGATAGTGGTTCACAGGATATATTTAGGATTGCCATCCTCAATCAGAATGGTTTGTGGGATGCAACTTCTATATTTTAGTCTTCCTTATGTTAGGCAGTTTGATTGATATTTGACACTTTTTTTTATTTTTAATATTTGGCAGATTGATTATATGAGAACTAGTTAACCAAGATTACGAAACAAAGATGCCTAGAATTTATCAAAGTGATTTTTTACTCGTAATGTGTGTCTATAAATTTGTCAAATAAAAATTATAATTGGTATTGGCACTTTTAATTAGAATGATATGTAAGATGCAGTTCCTAAATATTGAAATTTGCATTTTGAATTAGGATCTTAAGTCATAGTAATTTTGTATTTGGAATAAGGATTAATATTTTCGAAGATAGTGGTTCATGGGATGTATTTGGAATTAGGCATCCTCGAAGAAAGTGGTTTGTAAGATGTAATTATAATAGCATTTATATATATTTACAAATTATGATGTTATAGGTTTTTCATTGTAGTCTTGATACTTAATTACACAATATTTATAGATATTTAATTTAATTCAATTTACAATATAAAAAGTCAAATTAATAAGACAAGGACCATTTTGTTGGTAATTATACTCTTAATCATGCCTCATTTATTAAACATATTTAATTATATTTAATCCAAAACACAAATAGAGATGACGATAGTTAGCTTTCAACAACAACAACAACAACAACAACAACAAAAATAATAATAATAAGTTTTTTAAATGGAAACTCTTATTCACTCGCCCCTTTGCATTATTGCACTCCTACCCAGTGAGATTTCAAATGGATTAACCCCTAAAGTGATTTTCCATGCCCTATATGGGTTTAGGAAGTTCCAAGCAGCATTTTCAGGTTCTTGCTACCCATCTAATGACTCCTTCTCCTATGTAGACCAAGGATGGCTCTACAAAGGCTAATAGCTGCTCTAGCCTGATCAAAGGCATTGAATATGAATGACTCTATGATAGGAACCAATAACTCAAAACTCCCCCTTCCACCACTACTATAAATAGGGGACTAGATGTCATGGAGCTTGAAGCTACAATGGAATTTAGAATCCTAGAGCCAAGAACCAAATCCTTTACTGATGTTGTCACATGCAAACCAATGCCAAGACGCAAACCTAAAACCTCTCAAAATTGTGTCCACATATCTAGTAGTGATATTCAATGAGCATTCTAATGTAGTTATTAGATTAAAAGAATACTTCTCAACCAAAGTCATTATCTATAGATTCACAGGTCACTGGGCCCAAAACTTCAAGGTCTTCATGCTTCGATTTCAAAGTACTAGCAACCCCTCTTTGAAGGTAGAAATGAAATCTACCTATGTGAAAAAAAAATTTAATTATTGTATTTCATCATATTGAGGACAAGGAGAAGTTTAAAATGTACTAATTTTGGAGCTTGAGTCACCACCCCTTGGTCTTGAAACCATGGACCCCTACCTTCAACCCTATCACTAAACCACTAAATGTAAAAAAACCATTTAGATTTGCCTACCCTATCTCCCTCTTCAATTTTGGATAAAATCTAGTTTTAAAGTAATTGGTAAATTCCTATTGAATATTTTCAAATGCACCCAAATACTGATCATTTTTTCCACACTACTTTTACCAAGACTCTGATGAATGTTGACACCTCCAAAAACCCACCTTAAAAAATCATTTTGAAAGTAGGATAATGTTCATGGTCCCAACCTCTTGACTATGAAGGATTGTTATTTATTACTGTAATTATTTTAATACTGGACATTTGACCAAAAAACTACAAATTTAAAATAAATAAGGATTATTCTTGGTGGAAGGACTTCCTTCGTACTGACCTTATTATGATGGATTATTATTCCTTGTCTTTGGATGATCTCAAATATGATCTTCTAAATGAGGACCTTAATATCTCTTTTTAGATAGAGGGAGACCTATTGGCAGATCTAAACACTTCAAGGAATGTTTTGGACACATCTCTAGAAACCTTGAAACTAGATATCTCTATGAAGGTGAACCTAGAGAATGACATTTTCATGGTAAAACCAAAAGAAGTTACATCAGTAGAAGATAAATCTTAGTCCTTTAAATTAATTTAATTTTTTTACCAATTTAATAAGAAGCTATGAGAAAAAAAAGGAGAGTGGATGAAGGTATAAAAATTAGAGGTAGAAGAGCTATGATTTAATCTTCTAGCATGGCTCCTTGGTTAGGCGAGAGGGCGGGGGGGGGGGGGGGGGGGGGGGGGGGGGGGGGGGGGGGGGCGGGGGGGGGGGTGGGGTGGGGGGGGTGGGGTGGGGGTGGGAGGGGGGGGGGGTTGGGAGGGAGGGCGGTGATGAAAGGTGGTGCAACAAGGGCAAGGAGGGGGCTTTGAGCAAAAAATTTATAGAATATGATAGAAAGTAGAGGCAAGTTCAATATTATCAATCAAATTTGCACCATAAGAAAGGTATTTCAAGCCTTCTAAATTAGTAATAACATGAAAACACTTCAAGCTTGTGTGGGTGACCTATTGGAGAGGTGAATATGTAGGTTAAAGGGCTATCTCCCCTTAATTAATCACTTACACTCAAACACTACTCTACCACTTGCTAGAAAAAAGGAGAGAAACTTATTCTAATGGGGTGATGCACTAAATATGATTTTACCACTAACAAACTAGATTAAAATATACTTAAAAAAGATACTAATCTACAACAAACACTTCTCTTAATCTACCCTCTCTACATCAATACTTCTCATGAAGGTTGTGAAGAATGTTTGATCTAAAAGGACTAGTTAAGAGGTCACGGCATGACACTATTAAAAGTATAAATTCCACTAAACCCATACACATCACTTATAAACTTTAAAAGGCCTTAGACAATGATTCAAAATAGAAACATGAATGAAATAAAGGACAAACATGTCAAGGAATCAAAACTATCACTTAGACAAGATCAATTAGTCAGGCATACATATTGAAACCAGTCACTGAAGGAGGTACAAATAGTATTTTCTCATTGATAAAATGATAATAAATAGGAAGGGATTCATCATACCCATGTGGAGGATACAAGATTAGCCTATAAGGTTGAATATATAGAGAAATAAGAGAGAGAGAGAGAGAGAGGGAGAGAGAGAGACGAGAGAGAGAGAGAGAGAGAGATGAGAGAGAGAGAGAGAGAGAGATGAGAGAGAGAGAGAGAGAGAGAGAGAGAGGTGTCAAAGAGAGTTAAAATCAAGATATGAGTTATTAAATTATATAAATAGGTATTATACGATTATTTTAATCTCTTAAATATTTTCTCTGTTAGGACTTGTTCCAAAGTCTTAAGGTTAGGTTAGATTTTTTGGTAGAAAATAAATTACTATTGTAAATGGGGCATGCATCTTTTATAAAGACACCCCGCATAAAATAAATAAACTTAGTTTAAATTATTAGGTAGTTTTAATGTTTATATTTATTAATTAGATTTACTTTACGGGTTGTTTTCCTGTATTTAGTTGGTTATAGGTTAGTTGTTTTTACCGGTCATTGGTAAAAACTATATAAATCAATGTTTACATTGTAAAAGAGAGTGTAACAGAGTTAAAGGCACCCTTATGTACTTGTTTTTTTGAAATTAATAAAATACTTGTGCACTCACACTAAGCGGGGTACAAGGTTCAACCTATTTTTGATCCTGGAGTTATCATTCTCCTCCTAAAAGTGGTGTGTAAGTTTGAAACCTTTGCTTGACACGTTGCCTTACTCTTAAAAATTGCCCCTTTACTTTGACTTGTGAGAGGACAAATTACATTATTCAACATAAATTTTATGATGAGTTTATATTATATATCTCCTCTTTACACATTCTTCATCATTTTTATAAGATCTTTAACTGACATCTTAGTGGAAATCATCATCCATCTCCTTAGGTGTCTTGAAACCCCTTCATCTCACTAGGCCAATCTTACTTATAAAGTGTCAAAAACATGATTTCATCTTATCTAATGTGTTATCACTTCCACCATTTAAGGTCATATAAATACGCATATAAAACCTTAAAAAAAACTCATTTTGAGTCATCAAACTACCCCAAGATCATGTTTTGCATCAAAATCTCTCATTTGACCCTCATTCCTTGTAGCCCTAAAAAATGTTTATAAACCCTCCTTGTATAGAGGAATTTATGGAGTTCACATTGAGGAAAATTATCTCATATTTGAGGACATTATTATGTTTTTATAGTTACATTCCATTATTAAATTCTCTAACTCTGAGTGGAAGTGTCTTTTTTTCTATCATTCTCCTCTCCTTAATTATGCCTCCTTGCCTAGAAATTGACTTTTGGCCCAAAAACACTCCCACTAATGTGAAACTTATGGTAAGTGTGTGATTCACTTTAAATATTATAATTCCAACCTCCATACCTATTTTTAGCTCTTGAGACCCCATACAATTTTTATTCAACCATGAAATGGTAAAAACCCCTAGTCCCAGCATTTGATAGGCATGAGAGATAGTTTGATTGTTTGGAAAATAATTTTTCATGTTATGAAGTATGGAATGGGATTTATAAGGTCTTAAAAATCCTATCATATTTAAATAAGCTAATGATATATCTCTTTAAGTGTCTTATATGCCTGCATATAGGTCTTTTGGCTTGTAAACTAGTGCATTTATCCATTACTGGCCAAGTAGATGACTTGCATAGCTCATGAAACTTCTTAGGAGGCCTAAAATTCTGATAATAATTTTTATTAACCTTTATCCATCCTTATTATACCTATACACTTGATTTATACACCACTTTATGCCTTGATACCTATTAACACACCTACAGTTATGTATTCTAAGCAATTTTATACACCCCTATGCCTGCACATGTCAAATATTAAGTTTAAGGTACTCATGAGAGTTGAATAAGATTACAGGTTTAGTATGAGGCTGAATCAATCCGTTATAATAAAATTTAAGTTCAATTTATCATATCAGGTCACTAGGAGAGTTTTAGAAGTTTTTAAGGCATGTTTTGTTCTTAAGGATTGTTCATAAAAGAACACATCCTCTCTCTCTCTCATTGATAAATCCACAAGTTGGAAGTAGGAGGAGACCTATCCACCACCTCTAAACACCATTTATTATCATTGAATCTATCAGAGAGATATGATCAAAATTTGGGTTGCCACGTAGGTTCATGCATTCATGAGTTCTAGAAGTGAGTTATAGTTTGTAAAAGAGGCGAACAGTGTTTGAAATGGGTTTGATATAACTCAATGAGGTCTATAAAACCCATTCTAAATGTATAAAAGTGGTCAAAAACTAACATATTTCTCCTAATGTATTTCAACTTACTTCTTCATTGCATTAAGGGTTTAAAGGCAGGTTAAGCTTGTTTAGCCCTAATGGCTTTGTTGGAATCTATCCCTATCAACCAAAGGTTCCTATCATCATTATAATCCTTGACTAGGAATCTTATAAATTCTTTTATTGTTAGAGACACAAAAATCAATGAAAACGTATATTTCCTTTAAAATTTTAGGGCAGACCTATAGGTTTTTTACAGACTACTTATTTAAGTTCATGAGAATCCCCCTATTTGCAAAGGTTTTAGCTTTATAGATTTTGTTTTTAATTATTTAAACTCTCTTTAGGAATCAAGAAGTCACTTAATTTATTAAACCAATCACTCTCATTTTTTATTTCCCTACAAAAAATAACACTTCTTGCCACATATTGTGTACATGGGTTTAAAGTCACTTAGACCAATCTACCTGTAGATTTTCAAGGAGTATTAATATTAAGTATGTCTTCAACTAATATTTTATTCTATGTCTTGAAGTGACCCTCCTTCATGAATTCATAACACTTTTATCATTCATTCAATCTCAAATATCCTTTCTTCATTTCTTTGTAATTGATACACACATGTTTATGGATCTTTTCTGCCTATAGACCTCAAGTATGATAGGTTGAATCTCAAGGGGTGAGTATGTGACTCATTTTCTATTTCCATTCAACCTAAAAATTCTGTCAAAATTGACAATATTTACAACAATTATTTCAAAATTTAAACAACATTTGAAAGACAATATTCATTGTATTTTATTGAAAGGGAGACCTATAAGTTCTACATACCTGTAGGTCTACCTTTTGGCATTTTAAGTTCCTTAAATCTGCACTTATGTCCATTTTAAGGTTTAGAACAACCCTAAAGTATCTATATCCTATTTTCAAGAGAGTTTTTCCTTCTTTATTGACACTTAGCAATGCAAAATTAGCATTTAGGTCACTTATGTCTTTGTACAGTTGTTATATAGTCCTAAACTCAGGAGTGGGTATTATGATTGCTTCTTTTGATTATAAAGTTACTTCGTAATTTCCTTTTTTTTCCCTTTCTAAGATTTTACTTACGTTTCCATCTCTATTTCTACACTTTGAGTATCATTTCAAGAAATTAATTACTATTTTTTGAGTGCAAAATATACCTACAAGTATAAGTGGATCTGTAGGTCTATCTACTTATATAAGATAAACCTTGTAAGGGTTTTATACAAGGTCTATCTTGACTTTTTCAGACTATGACTCTATTCTTAATTAATGTTTCTTTTGTGACATCAAGACCCTCAAACAACCTTGACAAAGAAAAAACTATACTTTTCAACCAGTATTGCACAAGCAAATCCCATATGCATAGTCCTCAAGATAGGAACACAAA